>CM038682.1:67755792-67977570 GCA_021605205.1 Aegilops longissima | reverse complement strand
GCACTTCCACACGCCGCCGCAATACATATATGTTAGACGCTGGAGGCTCAGCGTTCATTTGCTAGGGTTTGCTATATTCACAGTCTCTCACCCTCTCTTCACCAGATCTAAACAAGACTGCGTTGGCCTCTTGTCTCTCTCCCCCCTCACAGCTGGTGAAGGAGGCGTCCGTATCCCGTCGCACCGGGAAGGGGAGGAGGTGCATCGTTAATTCTATCGCCTTCGGTGAGGGAGGCAATCCACTGCCGGCTGCGATGTTCTCTTTCACCCAGCGCCTGTGCGGGAGGGCCACTGACCCCTTCTTCCTCGCTGCCGTACGTAGTGTGGGCAGATCCGGCCTCCCACCGCACGCCTTCCCACATCCCGACGACCCTAAGGTATAAGTTTCTTTGAAACCGTCGTTGCTCTAGCTGCATGTGGATCTTTTTCGATCTGTAGTCGAATCTAGGTCTTGGTTCAAAGAGGAAAGAAAGGTGCGGTGGGGTGGAGCATGAGTCTAGGACGTGGTTCAATGAGGAAAGGAGGGAGGAAAAGTAGTATAGACTGGCTATCCAGCCGCTTTGTTGGTCGAAAAGGGAAAAGGGGTAACCCAAGACACACATCTGAAGGAACCGATCTCTTTGTTGAAAAGGGAAAGAAACAGGGGGGTCGGGTAGTTTGTACAGACTAGATTTGCTGCCCTCACATAGGAAAAAGTTCAAAGAGAACAAATATGGGACCAACACAGATATGCTGCTTGGCTACATACTCTGCATCACCCATTTATACGCAGGGATTTACATATGGTGCTAGTATGTCCCATACAGCTATTTTGCTGTTGTTAATCTAAGAATGCCGTCGGAAAATTGAAGCAATGCCACTGTTAAAAGTAAATTACATTTTTAATGAATGTTGTTTCAAGAGAGTGTCTCGTTAATATGAATCAATGCTACCGCTTTAGAAATGCTACTATCCTACTTTGTTTTCCATCCAAGATAAGTTAGATGCTTTTTTCTGTCACCGCTTGTTTCATCCTCCTTTATCGGCAAGTAATTGTTTCCTTTTTGCCTCTGTTCAAACAGGGTATCGATTCAACTTGTTGCTATTATGACATTTTACTTCGCCACTCAAACACTTATGTTTTAAGAGTGTTTTGTGCAGTTCAACTTGAATGTCACACCGGTGACTTTGCTTAATTTTGGTGGAACTACACAAAAGGAGATCGAGATTTGTTTCCAGTGTTCCTGTCGAGTTGTTTCAAATCTTGGTCTCTACCACATGATATCTATTCAACTTGTTGCTATTGCGACATTTTTCTTCGCTATGTGAAACACTTTGCTTGCTTTCAGTGCAACTGCACAAAATGAGATTGGATTTCCTATTCGTGTTAGCAGATTTGTATTTTATCCTGGTGTCCTCATGAAAGGTCAGTACAGGCCTTCATCCACATGATTGTGCAGTGTGCTTTGAGATGTTGTGCTACTTGTATTGGTACTGTTTTAAATAAATGTTGAATTGATATTGCTGTCTTTTTCCATTAAGTAGTGAACAAAAATGGGACCAACCCAGAGATGATGCTTGTTGCTTTGTTACAACAAACTCTGCATCACCCCCTTTATAAGTAGATGGAAGGACATATTGTTGTTGCGCCCACTCTCCCTGAACTGTTTATGCTTTTCGTTAATCTAATGCCACTGGTAAAATTAAGCAATACCACTCTCAGAATTAATTAACTACTGAATCTTAGTTCAAAACTGCAACACTTGTTAGGAATGGTACTATCCTGCTTTGTAGTTCTTTCTACATGTTTAACCAAGGTATTGTTAAGATAATGTCTCTTTAAAAATGAATCAGTTGCCTTGTTTTAGGAATGGTACTTTTCTGCTTTATCGTTCTTTATACATGTTGAACCAAGGCATTGAGATAATGTCTCAGTCAATATGAATGAATCACACTGATGGAGAATTGCTCCTCTCCTGCTTTGTTTCCCATTAATACAAGTCATCAACCGTTATTTCTCAGTAATTGTTTCCCTTATACCTATTGTTGCTTACAGGGATATCAAAACTAAAGATCGGTTTTATTCCGACTTCGATTTTAGTTGAACTGCACAAAAGGAGCCAATGTGTCCAAGGCAAACTGCTGCGTTACTGGGTCCAGTTGGTCGTTCCACTTTGCAGAAAGAAGCAGTCATTGGATGTGGTACATTACAGAAGGAATGACCGAGAATATTTACAGATTATTATTAGACACCGGTGACATGACTAGTCTGCAGAGACCATTGGCAATTTCACAACACGTGGAGTGCCCTGGGCAAAAAGTGCCCAAACAAGTACAAGAAGCTAAGACAGGACAAGATCATAGGCATTACATATTTTGAATGGGAAAAGCTTGTCAAAGTTTAATCATTGATGTTAGCAAGAAGACGTTAGTATAATATATTGGAATTGGCAAACCCTGTCAAAATTTGCTCATTGATGTTAGCAAGAAGACGTTAGTTTAATATATTGGAATTGGAAAACCTTGTCAAAATTTGCTCATTGATGTTAGCCAGAAGACATGCATTTGATATTTTTGAGTGGGACGCCTTTCTTTGTGAGCAGCGCCGAGTGTTTTTTCCTATTCCGTGTTCGGTTTAGAAGTAAATAGTTACTCTGCTGAGATATTCCTGTGTTAAGAGTTTGTTCTGAATATTGTCTATGTAATGCCAGGCCTTGTGTTTGATTGCAAAGTTGAGCTTGGAATGTTGTGGCATGCGGCATCACGAGCTGTTCACCGTGCCTCCTGAGAATAATGCTTCGTATTGTTTTGCATGTCGATCTAATACCAGTGATTTGCTTGTTAAGATGTTCATCCTCTTCTGTTGTTTCCGTGCGTAAGAAGTTCATCGTCTGATGTTTCATTCATAGCCTATACGACATGTCGGGTAGGTTAGACGTGAAACCATATGATCTTCCGACCAACTCACGATATTAGGCCGTGATTGGATCGTCGTTTTCCAACCAAAACTGCTTGTAAAACTAACGCTTGTAAATTAAAGCAGATGGTCTCGGGCGAAGGCGCTTGGTTGGTCGATTTCGACTAGTAAAATATCGGAAGTACTTCACACACGATAAAAACGCTGAACGACACTCGGACGATTGCTAATCCATCCGTTAGTTGCTGTTTCAGCCTTGCCCATGGATGGCATGATACGCACGTCATGCACGTATCGTCTGGTAATGTCCTCCATATAGCAATGCTCGTAAAATATACACTGGCCTCTCAAATTACACGCGTAACCCGCCGGTTTTACTTACAAACCTCGGGCCTTCCGATGACGAGTAAATTACACTTGTATGTTAATACAGGTTTGAAATAAACCAGAGCTCCCAAGCGCGGCCTTACCGTTTCATGCCTTCTCAGTTTCTTGAAGGTGCTCATAGGTGTCTGATGATCCTATCGTCCTAAATGAGCAGCGGGCGCTGTATCAGACCTCCGTAGGGCCCGCGAGGCCCTCTCCGTTGTCCTTCGAGTTGTTGCGCTCGCCGTGGCGCCGAGCATTGTTAACATGGTCAACGAACATGAGGATTCAGGAGATGACTTTATTTTGACTGGATGACACTAGGGACCCACTAGGACCATAGCCATACGTACGCAAGTGCCTCCTTATTATGTACAACAATTTTTTTTTGCTTTCTTATGGTTTCCTGACATCATGGTCCCACACCATTGTCAACCTTTGTAGTCAATATAAACGAGAGAATTGCACAAGGTGCGGCCGACAGCTGGGACCAAGCAGCTCGAGCAGTATTTGTGTTTTTGAGGCATGAGCACTGTAGAGTTTTTCTTGGCGATGATTTCGTTGTTGTTTAGAGGAGAGCAGGGTATTAACTGGGCGGGATGTGGCCCGTCTAGCCCAGGTCAGATATCCAGCCCAGATACTACTTTTTTCAAGATGAAAATGGCTAGCCCAGCTATACGTCTTTTTGAGGAATACCCGTGCAAGGTCAACTTGTTATTCTCCGCCCAGTCTGTGCAAAATCTTTCCTAGGAGGGATGCATTAGGCTTAACAGGAAAATGGGCTTTAAAAATAATAAATGGGATGTAATTATAAAAACTGGGCAGTAACTATAATAAAATGCACCAAACACGAAATTAGTTTATAAAATATTATTTATGGATTTTGAAAATCTTAAATTTTCATTGTTGCGCGCGCAATGTTTCGTTGGATTTTTACGTAATACAAATTTATATTTAATCTGAATAGAAATTTCGGGATAAAAATATTTCGGATCCCATCAAAATGTGGGAAATTTTATTGAATTCTGTCTTCAACGGTTGGTCGAAATTATTAATCGTTGTCCTAGCTAGAAATGGGTTGTACTTTTAACAAACTGTAAATGGGTTGTTGTAAATTCCATTAGAATTCAAAAATGGGATGTACATTCTTACAAAACGCAAATGGGCTATAAGTTCTATGCCACACACTTGTGGGCCTACTAAGTGATGCGTCCCCTAAAAAATAAGTTGACGCGTATGCAAGGCTTTGTCAACTTATTATAGTCAACACATGGTTCTAGAAGCAGTGGCCGTTGGATGTCTATCCAACGGATGTCATACTTCTTCTTCAATCTCGGATATTCTTAGCTTTGGCCGCCCAAAAAATGATTCCTCCCCCTGACATCAGGGGCGCACCGTTTCGGAGGCTGACATGTGGGTCTACTAAGTTGGAGCGTACCAAGGGCTTTGTCAACTTAGTCAATATAAACGATTCTAGCTTCAGTGACCGTACGATGTCCATCCAACGGCCTAGTGCTTTCTTCAACCTCTGGTCTTCTTGGTCCAGCCGCCCAAAGCAGCACCGGTTGTGCCGCCTGCTCCTGCCTCCCGTGGCCGGCTGTGCTGCCGCGGAGGCCTCACGGCCCCCATACTACTCCCACCGCTGGCCAGGCCATCCCTCCACTCACCCACACCCCCTGTTATTATGCGGCGACGGCAGCCTCACACTGCAGCCGAACCAGTGAACCCTTGTACTCCTCTCCACGCGGGCTTCCACTGCTGCGTTTCCCGCCCGCCGTCCCCTTCCTAGGCGTCGCCATCGTCCACCGCCCTGGTGCTCTCGGCGCGGCATGGTCAACGTGGTCAACGACCGACTTCCATCAGAAGAGTATTGTACGTGGAGAAGCTGACAGCTGGGTCCACGGCGGCCGCAAGGAAGTGCCTCCTTATTATGCGCAAAATAATTATTCCTCCACCTGACAGCAGGGACCCGCCGGACAGGCCACCTTATTTCGCGAAAAAACGTTTCTCCCCTGACTGCTGGTACCCACCGGACGGGCCACCGTATTTCACAAAAAAAACGTTCCTCCCGCTGTTAGCTCGGACCAACCGGAAGTGCCTCTTTATTACGCACAAAAAAATGAATACTCCCCCTGCTAGCTGGGACTCACCTTGGTGGGAAGCTGACTTGTGGGCCTACTAAGTTGACGGGGACGGAGGGCTTTGTCAACTTAGTCAATATGAATGATTCTAGCTCTAGTGACCGTACGATGTCCATCCAACGGCCGTAGTGCTTCTTCAACCTCTGGTCTTCTTGCTCCAGCCGCCCAAAGCAGCACCGGTCGTGCCGCCGCTCCTGCCTCCCGTGGCGGCTAGGCTGCCGGAGGCCTCACCGCCCATACTACTCCCACCGCTGGCCAGGCCATCCCTCCACTCCACTCACCCACACCCCTCGTTATTCTCAAGCGCGACGCAGCAACAAGAGCCGAACTAGTGAACCCTCGTATTCTCTCCGCTGGGCATCCACCGCCGCGTCTTCCCCTGCCCGAAGTCGTCCCCTTCCTAGGCCTCGCTGCCGCCCACCGCCCTGGTGCTCTCGGCGCGGCGTGGTCAATGTGGTCAACGACCGAATTCCATCGGAAGAATACTATACGTGAAGAGGCTGACAGCTGGGTCCACGGCAGCCGCAAGGAAGTGCCTCCTTATTATGTGGAAAATAATGATTCCTCCACCTGACAGCAGGGACACACCGGACGGGCCACCAGTATTTCGCGAAAAACGCTTGCCCTCGATCGCTGGGACCCACCCGACGGGCCACCGATTTCGCGAAAAAACATTCCCCGCATCATTCGGACCCACCGAAAGTGCCTCCTTATTACGCACAAAAAATGAATACCCCTCACTAGCTGGGACCCACCTTGGTGGGAGGCTGACTTAGGGCCTACTAAGTTGACGGGACGAAGGGCTTTGTCAACTTAGTCAATATAAACGATTCTAGCTCTAGTGACCGACGATGTCCATCCAACGGCCGTAGTGCTTCATCAACCTCTGGTCTTCTTGCTCCAGCCGCCCAAAGCAGCGCCGGTCGTGCAAGCATGCTCCTGCTTCCCGTGGCTGATGTGCCGCTGAGGCCTCACCGCCCCTACTATTCCCACCATCGCCAGGCCTCGCGGCGACGGCAGCCTCACACCACAGCCAACCAAGAACCCTCAGATTCCTTTCCGCTGGCTTCCACCGCCGCGTTTCCCCGCTCCCCGTCGCCCCTTCCAAGGCCTCACCGTCGCCCACCGCCTGGTGCTCTCAGCCAAGGCGTGGTCAACGTGGTCAAGGAACGACTTCCATTAGACGTGGATCGTATGTGGAGAGGCCGATACCGGTCCACGCCCGCAGCAAGGAAGTGCCTCCTTATTACGCTGAAAATATTCTCCACCGACAGCGGGGACCCATCGGACGGGCCACAGATTTTACTTAAAAAACGCTTCTCGATCGCTGGGACCCACCAGCTGCACCTTCGCGACGCAATAAGTGCGTCCGGCAAAAAATGATTCGCCGATTGCTGGGACCCACTAGCTACATCTTCGCACACAAGGAAGTGCGTCCGAGCAAAAAACTATTCGCTTCGACCGCCGGGACCCACCAGCTACATCTTCGCACGCAAGGAAGTGCGTCCGGCAAAAAATCCAAAACGATTTGCCCCGCTGCTGCTGGGACCCACCAGATACATCTTCGCAGTAAGGAAGTGCTCGATACGGGACCCACCTGGTCGGGCGCACGTGCCGCTGTCATTCTGGTCGCGAACGTACGCGTATATATACCGGTGGATATAGAGGCGCCGCGTGTCGTAGTAGAGGCGCCGACGTAGCATGTACACGCACGCATGCCGCGAGGGTGCAAGAAAGAAAATACGCCACGCACGCACATACGGGCAGGGTCTCTAACGCCTATCGCGCATACATACATGGCTGGGTCGGAACGGAGAAACAGCTTCGTCGTCGTGTTCGTGGGGAGCCAACCGGCTGGGTCGGAACGGAATGCGTGGTCGTGTTTGTCGGGAGGGCTTGGACGGAACAGGCGATGGAAACGAGGCCTAGCATACCGCACAACGGAGGAAACAGCCTTGTGTTTGACCGGCCACGTTCGAAACGGGGTCATGTTGATCGGGAGGGGCTCGCGCATCAAGAAAAACGGCTGAAACGGACCTCCTACGGTCAAACGGGGTCCTGCTGATCGGGAGGGTGTGGCGCATCAAGAAAAGCAGAGGAAACGGACCTCCCATCGTCGACACGGGGTCCCGTTGATCGAGGGGTGTGGCGTATCGCAAAACGGACGAAAACAGACCTCCCACGGTCAAACGGGGTCATGTTCATCGGGAGGGTGTGGCGCATCGCAAAACGGACTCCACGGATACCGTCCATCTCCACCGTCGACCTCCTCCAGCCTCCACGGGTTACCGCCGACCTCCTCCAGCCTCCACGGCTACCGTCGACCTCCTCCAGCCTCCACGGGCTCCTGCTCATCCAGCCTCCACCGCCGCTACTCCACCGCCACCGCTCAACCACCCTCCACCGCTCTGCTCATCCAGCCTCCACACCACGGGTCCTGCTCAACCATCCTCCACGGCCACCCTCCATCGCTCACTGCTCATCCAGCCCTCCACACCACGGGTTCCTGTTCATCCCGAGGCAACGCCACCGCCATCGCTCATCTAAACCCCACCCGCAATGCTCACTGCTCATCCCAGAGGCAGATCGATCGGCCTCGCTTAGCAGCAGAGCGGCGAATCGCCCATCGGGTTCAGCTAACAGCCATCGATAGATCGCTCGGGTTCA
This sequence comes from Aegilops longissima, assembly GCA_021605205.1. Taxonomy (NCBI): domain Eukaryota; kingdom Viridiplantae; phylum Streptophyta; class Magnoliopsida; order Poales; family Poaceae; genus Aegilops; species Aegilops longissima. The sequence continues at coordinate 67,969,500 of CM038682.1, read as the reverse complement.
AGAATGCGAGCCTGTAGTGCAATCTCTCGGTTCGCGAGCCCAACGCCGCTTCGGCTTGATTAGAGCCAACACTCGCACACACACGCCAGACGCATAAGAGAAACGCGCATCGCCGGCCCCGACCTCCCACCGTAACGGCAACTCCCGAAATTTTCCTCCCCGCTTCTACCACGGTTTTTCCGTCATGGACGGCCCAAAGAATGTCATGCAGCTGCGCCTCCGCCCGCCAGACGAAAAGCCCATTTTCTGTCATGATTTTTGTCATAGAAGTAGGAGCCTCCACATCTATGATGATACCGGTTTTGTCACAATTATCGCCATAGAAGTGTCATATGTATGACAAAAAAAATTCGTTCGGCCCAAAATGTCACGGATGTGTCTTTTTTTTGTAGTGCATGCATGTGCCACGGTATTTCTGCATGCTTGCATGTGGCTTAGTGCGGAGCCTCTCAACGTCTAGATCAGACGGCTATTATGGACTGATTTACTTCATCTAATGGCTACATCAATTTTGATAATGTGGCTCAAGGAGAGGATAGAGAATTCCTAGTGGTGGGGGCTAGCTATTACTAGTAGATAAGTCTTTGTAGAGATTACACTAGGTGAACTACATACGGAACAAAATGAATGAATCTACACTTAAAATGCATCTATATACACCCACATGTGGTTCATGGTGAAATCTCTACAAAGACTTATATTTAGGAACGGAGGAAGTACTAGTATAGTACGCATCGTAATTTATCAATGAGATAAATTTGTACAATGCTATGAAGCTTCCACTTACATTACATGTATCTTATGCCCAAGGTTGCCCGCTGCAACATTTCATCAAATACAAAGGAGACTAACATGCATGCTATTGCATCTCAATGATTGACAGATCATAGCAAATATGTATTCCTCCGCTCCAAAATAAGTGTCTCAACTTTGTGCAAACTTTAGTACAAAGTTGTACTACTACTAAAGTTGACACTTATTTTGGAACAGAGGCAGCTAAAGAAAAATGATCCATGCAGTCCCTAGCCCTTGAACCGTGAACCCTGACCAGCCTTCAATTTGTCGGGCAACGCTCGAGCTTGCTAATAAATGAAGTTTGCAACCTTTTGACCATCGGATCATTTTGTGCAGTTTCACCAAAATCGAGATGAGCATCCATGTGGCAAAGAAATTGAAGAAGCGTGATTAGAATAAGATTATCGGGACTAGTTGATGAGACATAAACTCATCACAAATACAAGACGAGAAGCCAAGAGAGGTATGTGCGGGCAAAGAAGTAGAGAAATATCCACAGGGGAGTGATGTGGGCAGCTGGAGCAAGGTGCAAGCTAGTCTGTAAGGGAGTTGTACCGAGGGACGAGCTCAACCTTGAGGAGGGCGGCGGAGGCGGCAACTTCCCACGCTATGGCAAAGGAGCAAAGGATGAAGGCAACCTCACCGCCTTTGTGAGAGAGAACGGTGGGGACCCCTGATCGGACGTGCCGACAAGGGGGTTTTTTGCGTCGACGGCCACCGTGATCTACACTAAGCATCCACCCTTCCCCAAGCGGACGGATCCGCCGGGATGTTAGAGATGTGGCCACAATGCTTTGTACGAGAGAGTGTGAAGAGAGCAACCCCAGCAAGAAACCGTAGGCTGGCTCGTCCCGACTATGTATATAGTGGAGCGGTTTCCTTTTCTCTCCATATGAACCTATCATATCACGACGTGCATCAAGAAAAAAACTTTATTTATAAATGACGCGCACCTACTACTCGTTCTCCTATAACCTTGCGCTTGGCATCTCCAAAATATTAACCTTGCGATTGGCTCTTCGCCTCTTTGGGAAGTCGAGCAATAATGGTAGTGCAGTATATATCATTCTGGTTATATGAGACCGAATGAATTGTTGCACGTCCACCACGTGGGCGAGGGTCGAGGGGCGAGGGAGAGTGCTACATACGGAGAAAAATGAGTGAATCTACACTCTAAAATACGTCTATATACATCAGTGTTTGGAGTATGTACTAGTAGTTCATATTGAAATCTACTAAAGGACATATATATTCCAAACAATATGATATAATCTCTATAACCAAGGTAGTAGGGACGAGGAGTAAACGGAGGGAGTAGTAAATTTTTCTCCTCGTCCTGCGAGCCATCGCAGCATGGGCGAGGGAGCGGGCGTAAGGCGGAGCAAGCTTCACCTCATCCTGCGAGCCACCGCGCCTGTGGGCGGGAGACGGCGACTAAGCAAGCTTCTCCTCGCTCGTGAGTTGACGGGACACATCAAAAGTCTTGCCTCTAAGGTAGGCCCCACATGGTTTGCCTCTTTTTTTAACATAACACGTCAAGTCGCAATTTGTTTGTTCACCCGTGGTAGACGATCCTCCCTCCACCAAGTGGACAACCAGTACATGTGCCAAATTACCACGTGGGCTGCCTTTTCGTACATAATTGAGCTCCACCGTGTACCCGCGCGGGTGTGCACTACTAGGGAAAAGCCTAGCAGCAGCGCGTGTTTTGGGCCTATTAGCAGTCTTGGGGCCGCGCTATTAATAAGGCGCTATGACTAGCGATAGCAAGATGGCTGGTGCCACCAGCGCTACTACTACGCCCTTAGTAGAAGCGTAGAAACCCGCTACTACTACCAACGCTGGTTTTTTTGAATTTTTTGAAAAATATTTCGATTTTTCCCTAATTTTCAAATTTCTGAATTATTTTAACCTCAAATCTCTAATCACCCTCATCGCTGCTCAATTTAATCTCTAATCACCCCTCATCATTCCAAATCATCTAACTTCTCGAACGGTCACCCATCCTCTCACTACTCCACTGAGCACGCTTAACTTCCGGTTCTATTCTCCTCGCTTCCAAGTCTCGCACTTGTTGTTTTCCGACAATAGTAAGACGTCAATCCTATTAACCTCGTGAATTTAGCTTTAGCATGAAGTCACACATTTCACTATTTGAGTTTGAAATTATTGTTCCAAAAAATTAGTAACACTAATATTTCTTGAATAATTAGTTTGACCACAGTTTGACCACAATTTGACCATAGTTTGGCCATAGTTTGACCAGATTTGACCAAAATTCAAAAAAAATAAAATAATTATTTAGTAACACTAATATTCTAGAATAATTAGTTTGACCATTGTTTGACCACAGTTTGACCACACAGTTCGAAATTTTTTCGATTTTTTCTACACTAGATATTAAAAGCCCCGTAACTTTTTTTTTCTGTTAGGTTTTGAGGATTTTGAATGTTTAACGGGTTCCCTTGCTAAATTTGGATGTAACTTTTCGTAGATGATTTTTCATATAAAAGCTTTTCATCCGAAAGTTAGTATGCAAAAGTTATGCCCATTTGTACAAATTTCTAGAGATTTTGCAAATAAAGTCGAAATTATATTTGCAAATTTTCCCAACAACTAGACCACATATCACATGGGAAACTTATTTTCTTTTATTTTTTGACATTTTCATCATTTTCTTTTATTTTTTTAAACTGAAAAGGCGATCCACCGGGGTAGAGTTTGAAAATGGGACCTTTAGTAGTAGCGGTTTTTTACCCGCCGCTACTACTATGGCACCACTTAGTAGTAGAGAGGCTAAAACCAACGCCATCAAGCTATCAAACTTAGTAGTAGCGAGGTTTTAAAACCCGCGCTACTACTATGGCATGTCCCGGGGCACGGTAGAGATCTTAGTAGTAGCGAGGGTTAAAACCCGCCATCGCTATCAACTTAGTAGTAGCGAGGTTTAAAACCTGCGCCATCGGTAGTAGCAGAGCGAGGGTTTTAACCTCGCTACAAGTAACTTCTGTGTATAGGCTTTTCCCTAGTAGTGGTGGTTGGGAAAGAGACGGAGTACGTCGCCGCTGCATGCACCTCTTCTCTTCTGCACATCCCCACCTGTGGGTGTGTGTGAGAGATACAAACCGTGTTCGTGAGTGTTTTTGTTTTTGGGTGGGGTGGGGGTGGGGTGGGGGGTTGATTTCATGAATTATTAGTGGGAATATGTGTCGATGACATCTCAAACAAAATTTTGCATGCAATGTGTGTGAAATGGAGGCCTATCCATATCATACATAGAGGGTCGGACAATCCACGAGAAGAGAGGGAGGGGTCATAGCTATCGATAGAGTCAAAGAGAGGATCAAGTGGGTGGGTGTGAGATCGATGAAGAGAGCCATTGAAATTGTGTGTGTGTGCAAGTCAAAGATATAGGGCGACTGGCCACTGAACGTTAGAGGGCACATGTCAAGTTTGTGTGTGGCGGGGAGACATGACTAGAGCGCCGATGTATCGGTGTGTGGGGGGGGGGGGGGGGGGAGGGTAGGGAGTGGCCTAACTATAGAGGTAGAACGACTCGTATATGTGTTGAGAAGGAGAGACCCAGCTATGTCTTGAGGGTCGACATCCATACATAACTGAAGGACGGGAAATATGATGGGACAGAGAGAGAGAGAGAGAGAGAGAGAGAGAGGGACGGAGAGGGACGGAGAGGGGTAGAGTGCTGGATGGGTGATGGAGTTGCTTCTCGGAGATGATGGGAGAGGCCTACTGGACAAACTGAGGGTGGAACTGCAATGTTATCAATAAGAGTGGGGATGTGCTTCTGTGTGTGCCTGTGCGTGATAGATCTGTCCGGACGCATCCATGGATGATGAAGGGGAACCATGTGTTTGGTAAGCAAACCTAACTAGATCGGTAGATCAATTGTTGTTTGTCGGAGGAAGGGAGAGACACAACTAATGAGGTAGATCGATCGACTTGTGGGTTAAAACGAGTTATAAGGACCTAGCTAGCTATATGTATAGCGAGAGACCGGTCGGTGTACGTCCATTTGTTAGAGGCAAATAAGGCCCAGCGAGACGGATAGACAGAGAGAATGGAGCTAGGAGGTGGTGCGAGAGGCCCAACTACTAGCTAGATAGGGGGAGGAGTGTGCGGTTGTGAGATCGATGAAAAGAGGGGCGAGAGTTTACACGTGTGTCTGACCGTATGAGAGACACGAGGCAAGGACACATAAAGGAGGAGATTGAAGGTGTGTGTGTATGTTGTAGGCAGGCATCGCTGGAGAGGTTTATCGATCGGTGTGTGTGTAGGAAAGGAGTTGTGGAGACTCTGGGAGAATGACCTAAAGAAAAAAATGAATGTGCCCGGTGGATAGAATGCCGAGGGAGTTGGAGGGCGAGGAGGGCGTGTGCATGCACGAGAGAAAGTTAGTGGTAGCTACAAAGGTTAGAGGATTGTGTGGGTGTAAGAGACTAACAAAGATCATAATTTGATATGATAGCAGATTCATATATTTGAACAGGAGATCATAGTGTTTTAAACATTACATGCATGAATATAGCGGTGATACACGTGTTGTGCACATGTTATACCATAATGTGATAATGCATGGCATTTGCAACTCACAACTAAATGCCGAACAATCTAAATCATACTATACATCAAACAATCTCACATTTTATTTGAATTTGTGATAATGTGTGGCGTTTGTAGCTTACAACTAAATATCGAACAATCTAAACAATATTATATATCGAACATTCTCACATTTTACTTGAATTTGTGGTAATGTGTGGTGTTTGCAACTCACATCTAAATACTTGTAGGCATAGGGGGCACCATACATAATGTAATAAACACATTATACATATGAGACATGGTTTAGATTATGAAGATCTAGCTAGAGCTAGAAATGTAATGTGATTTGAAATCAAAATAAAGTGGATTCAAAAAATCTAGTTCGAGTTCATATAGTACACATAGTTCATATGTAACTCGAGACTAATCATGTGGTGTGCTGTGAAGATAATACACAAACGATGGTTTAACTTGACAACAATCATTACTGTAGATCTTATTAAAACAGAGAAACGAATTCAAATGCTTTGACTTCACAACAATCATTACTGTAGATCTTATTCAAATAGAGAAACGAATTCAAATTTAGTTCATATTGAAGCGGTAGTATATACGTTTGGAATGCACTAAAACGTTCATTTGAGTAGTAGGTTGCATGCATTATACATGTAGCGGAATATTTTAATTGAACATAACATGACTTCAAAGTTTTGAATGACATTTGTAGTGCGCATTGATTTGGTACAGTACACATTAGGCTTGTCCGGAAATTTCAGCCCGCGCCTTGTTAGCCCGAAATATTTAAGATATATCTTTGTCTCACAGTTCGGCTAACTCCTCCATCTCAACCCGTGCCTTGCTATTCCGAAATTACAACGCGCACGAAAACTCCCACCTCTTGTGAAATCCCGACACGCGAAATGCCTGTGGTACCCCTGAACCGAAAGAACCACCTCAAATCGGTGGGGGGTACTTTCGTAACTTACCAAATATTTCGGACAAGCGCGTCTCTAAGCCATGGTTCCCCACTGCCATCCCATCCGCCCACCCATTCGTACACCGAGGTCGCGAAAACCCGCGACGAAACCCCACACCCTGCTCCGTCCGCCACCCGGTGGAGCTCTCCGCCTCGACGACGTCCGTCCACAAGAACACCTCGACGTCCCTCATCCACCGCATCGATGAGGATCCATCGTCAATCTCATCGTCCCTCCGGTTCAGCCACCCCGTCCTCCACCTCCAAGGAGCTGCCCTGATGTTCCCGTCGTCTTTCGCGCCACCTCCATTCCCATACCGCCGTCTTCACCTGCACCACCGGAAGAGCATCATCATCACCGTTTCCTCGGATGAAGTTGCGGCCTAATCGGCGCCACCAAAGAGGTTGTACACTAATCGCCCCATTTTCTTCTTGATTCGATCTCACGGTGCTGCCGGCGCTCGGTCCCGAGCCGACACGGCACGGCTCCATCCACGGCGGCGTCACCGGCCACTTCCTCCACGGTGTCGCTCCCTCGGCGGTGACGTCCACATCAGTAGGAGTTGCTGCTGCTTTAGCTCTCGCTCGCGCTGCTGCTCTGCTCTTGCTCTCGGTCCCTTGCCTAGTCTGCTCTTGCTATTGCTCTTGCTCGCGCTGCTACTCCCGCTCTTGCTCTTGCTTGCGATGCTGCTCCGATTTAGCTACACTTCAGTCGACTGAATTGACTTTTGGGTCAGTCGATTTTCAGGGGGTGGGGGGGCTCGCCGGGGTGAAGGAAGAACCAGCCGCAGCAGTGAGGAGGGCTCACCGGAGAGGTACCCCACTATCTATCTTAGGGTTCAGGATGGGGGCGGTGGTCGCTGGCGGTGGCGGTGTGTTGGCGGGGCGGTGGCGTGGGGATCGCCGCAGAAAAAGCTCGGCACGGGAGGGCCTAGAGGGATGGTCGAGGTGGCGGCGGACCGGCGTGGGGAGTGTTTTCGGGGCGTGCGGGGCGGCGCACTACAGGCCACGGGTGGCAGGGGGCTGCTGTTTGGCCGGTGGTGGCTGGCGGCTCAGGGGGGTGGAGGTTGAAGATGAACCACAGGCCCTTGATTTCGTATCCAACGGCTGCAAAATCGACTGACCAGAGATGAAAAAGTAAGTCGACCAACGTGTAGCCTCAGCTTGCTAGTCCGTTCAGTTTCGATAGCAAAATTCAGTTTCGACAGTTAAGTTCAGTTTCGACAGTTAAGTTCAGAGATGAGCGGCTGATGTATTTTACATCTAGCACTTTGTGGTTATGTATTTTACGTCATGTATTGGAGATGTTATTAGAATTCCACTCAGGTTAACGTTGTTCGTTGTCTCTCTTGTCCTGCTTCAGCCTCGGCGTCGTACAACGCACCGGAGCTGCTCCAACGACGAAACCCTCCATCACAGCGGAGCAGTACCTCGGGCTCCATCTCCAGACGCCTAAGATCTTCTTCCCCTCCTCCGACAGCAAAGTCAGCCAGAGCATCCTCACCGGCCAACCCAATCACGCTGAGATCGACATGGCTTCGCCAAAGAGGTTGTACACTTGTTGCATCTCTTTTTTACTCTACATGTTATATATATTGTCCACTGAGCACACGGATTTGTTCCTTTAGTGTCTCCTTGAAAGAAAAAACGTAGGAATTTTAATTTTCACGTGTCCTCCTTTTCAAATTCCTATTCATGTAGCAGAAGACTAAAAGATAGTAGCATAATAGCATTATAACCATACATTTTCTTGTGGTTTGACTTAATCTCACCATGCTTCTTTGCATCATGTGATCTTCCAATTGTTGTGAATCAAACACCCAGATTGGCAGAAATCCTGTGTTTTTAAATTCTCTGTTTTGCACATGCATTCCTATCCTATTCCTGTATATTTCCCACTGTTCAAAAAATCGTCCGAGTAGCCGAGTAATCGGCCGATTAATCGCTACTCGGCCATCCACCTTGTAAATTACATGTATTCGGTAGTGTTATTCGGCCTGGGGATTACTCGGCCGATTAATTGGTCTGACAACGATTAATCTGCCGCAGACCGATTAATCGCGGGACTCACAGGGACCAAACTGTAAAAAAATAGCCTCCCTTGTCTCTCTCCTCAATCCTACCCGTGGCCCGTGGGTTAGGTTGGGCAGAGCTCCCAGCCCTCGCCGCCGCCTGCACTACCCACCTCGCGCCGCCGCCGTTCCTCCGCCGCCGGCCAACGGCGGCCCTCCCTCATCTCCTCGCCGCCTCCCCCTCCTCCCCCACCTCCCGCATCTACCCCGCCCCCAGCCTCACCCGTGGCTGTCGCCTCTCCTTGCTGCCTCCACCCGTCGTTCCTCCACCGCGGGCCAACGGCGGCCCTTCCTCTCCTCGCCGCCTCCCCCCTCCCGCATCTACCCCGTCCCTCCTCCTCATCGGTGGTTGTGGCAAGCAAGCAGGTGGCAGCCCTGTCGCCCTCCCTCTCCGACCTGTACTTGCTGCATCCTCACGCCGGCGACTAGGGCAGCAGCAAGCAGGTGGCCGCCCCTCCCTCTCCGGCCTCTCCTTGCTCTCTTCACGCCGGCGACCAGGTTGAAGGAGAAGGGACAGCAACACATCATCATAGCAGCAAGCAGAGGTTGCTGGCACTTCATGTTTTGTATTTTGTATTTCTTTAACTTCATGTTTGATGAATGTTGAATTGATGATTCAAATGATTGTCGTGTAGAATTGTTACAACTGTAGTACTATGTCCAATTGTAATTTATTAATTTCATGCTGTTTGGTGGCTTAATTGCAGTAAAATTGTATATGTATGCAATTTATTAGTTATTGCCTAATTGGTAATTGACTTTTGTTGTTTAACACTTTAACTTCAATTATTGCTAACTTCCTGCCCTACTTGATTTGTATTTTGTTTTTTGTATGTAGGAGATGGCTACTTCTAGTGCCGCTTCCGAGGTGGCGAGTTCTCAGTCGCTAAAAAGGAATTCTGATGACATGGCATGGGAATTTTCCATGTTGTGTGATCCAAATGATTTGCAAAGAGTGAAGTGCAAGCTATGTGGAAAAGAAATGTCTGGAGGGGTCAATAGGATGAAGCAACACGTAGCACAAATCAGAGGCTCGGTGACAAGTTGTATGGTAGCCACTCCAGAACAACAAGCTCGGTGCAAGGAGGCTTTTCATGCCGCAAAGAAGAAGAAGGTGGAAAAGGAAAAGCAAGCACAAGAATTAAGGGCCTCGGTGAACATAGAAGTTGAGGATGATGAAGAGCTTAGTGCAGTTGGTAAAGGTGATCCCAAAAATTTTGGGCCTATGGATCAATTTGTGGCACCGGTTGATCCTAGTGTGCCATTGAAAAAATTCCAACGCAACATCAATGATAGTATCGACAAGGAGAGAAGCTACAAAGTGGGGCAATATTTGGCTAGATGGATGTACAAGAAAAACATACCCTTCAATGCTATCAATGATGATGACTTCAAACAATTTTGTGAAGCCCTTGGCCGTTATGGTCCTGATTGGAGGCAACCTTCACAACATCATATCCGAGAAAAGATGTTGTTGCAGGAGGTGGAGAGGACTAGGGATTTGTTGAAGCCACATGAGGCTGAGAGGGAGATCACCGGGTGCTCTGTCATGACTGATGCTTGGACAGACAAGAAAAGAAGGAGCATCATGAACTTGTGTGTGCATTGTAAGTTGGGGACAGATTTTCATGAATCAAAGGAGGCATCGGCTCGTGCACACACAAGTCTCTACATCTTCAATTATGTGGATGAATGCATTGAGAAAATTGGTATCAATCTTGAACCTTTTATTTTCTCTCGTTCTTTGCTTTTCAAGCTTTCATCATGTATTGATTATTGTGTTTTACCATGATGTTTGTAGGTGCTGATAATGTTGTACAAGTAGTCACGGATAATGCTTCAAACAACATGGGAGCAAAAGGGATGTTGAAAGAAAAAAGGCTGAAGATATTTTGGACCTCATGTGCAACGCACACCCTCAACTTGATGGTCGAAGCGGTTGGTAAATTAAAGCAATTTGGTTCTACAATTACCAAAGCAAAGGAGATGACTATTTTTCTTTATGCACATCATGCAACATTGGCGTTGATGAGGTCTCATACAAAAAGAGAGACATTGTTAGGCCGGAGTGACAAGATTTGCTTCAGATTTCTTACCTTGCAAAGTCTTGCTGCAAAGAAGAAACAACTAAAGGAGATGTGTTGTAGTGATGCTTGGGAACAATGCAAGCATACACGTACAAGGAAAGGAAAGTCGGCTCATGCCACAATAATTAGTAGGACCTTCTGGAAGAATGTGTCTCTTTGCATCAAGGTAAGAAAATTAATAATGTTCTTTAATTGTGTCTTGTCATCTTGTGTTATATGTAATATGTTAAATACTAATGTTGTGCTTATTGCAATGCAAGGTTTTTGAGCCATTGGTGAAGGTGCTTCGATTGGCTGATAGTGATGGACAGTCCATGGCCTCTATGTATGGAGAAATAATAGAGGCAAAGAAGGCAATATTGCTTGCGGTTGAAAATTCAGAGAAGGACTATAAGATCATCACAACGGCCATGGAGAGCAAGATGAATGGGAGGTTAGATACGCCATTGCACATGGCCGCATATGCATTGAATCCCTATTATAGTTATGCTACCCCAAGCATATTTGTCGATGTAGAGGTCATGAGTGGATTGATGGAAGTTATTGAGACCTTCTATCATGATGATGATGAGAAGCAAAATAAAGCACTTAACATAGACTTGCCAAGGTTTAAAAATAAGGAGGGCATGTTTGCGAAGTTGGCTGCCTCAAAAGCTATAACGAATGCAAATTTCAATCCCGGTAAGCTTGTTCTCCTACATACTCTTTGTCTTTTTGCATATTGCATTTCTGAATTTATGGGTTAATGGATTGATGCATAATACTTTGTTTTTTGTTTTCTCATGTAGGAGAGTGGTGGGCAACTTATGGACTACAAACTCCTACGCTGACGCACATGGCTTTGAGGATACTCAACTTGACCACAAGTTCTTCCGGATGTGAACGGAATTGGAGTGTTTTTGAACAAGTAACTCTTGAATCTCAACTTGTAATTATTCAAATTTGATCTTTAGTTCCTTACTTTATTTATGAACAAATGTGAATGACTACTTGGTTAGGCTTTACCTTGCAATTTTTAGGTGGATGCTAAGAGGAGAAATAAACTAGATGTGAGTCGTAGGGACAACCTAGTTTATATCCAATTCAATGGAAGAATGATGGACAAAAGAAAGAAATGTTCCTCCTCTCGTGATGTTCTCCTTGGTGAAGATGCTTCCATGTCACAAGATTGGATATGTGAAGATGCATATGTTGAGGACGAGGTTGATCCCGAGACCACCATTGATGATGAAGTGGGAGCCACCGAGGCTATAGAGCCTCGTGGGAGTGCAAGAGTGAGAGAACTCCATGAAGTAGAAGAATTGTTGCTGATGAAGATTCAGAAAATGAGATTGCTTTGGAAGAGGAGATAGAATTTGAGTCCGATAATGATGAGATGATTGCAACAAATGAGGATGAGGATGAGGACGAGGACAGAACACAACCTTAATTCTTTGGGCCATGCTATTTAGTATTTACCTAGTAATTTATTATGGGTGTGGCCTTGTGGGAGAAGGAGAACTTTGTCTATGTGTGCTATTTGGTATTTTCCTAGTTTGAGTATCAACTTGTCATGCAATGCAACTATGCAAGATTGCAAGAATCCATGAACTATATTTATTTGTGTTTTATGGTTGAGGGCCTTGTTATGTTATGCACTTATGCAAGAAGTCAAGAACTATGATTATTTGTGTTTTATGGCTGTTGTGAATTGTCACTTGTGGACCTTGCTATGTCATACTATCATATCATACATACCTGATACTTGTGGGCCTTGCTATGTCATGTGATACATACTTGTGGACCTTGTTATGTTATGCAAATTCAAGAACTATGATTATTTGTTATTAAGTTATTACAAGTCTTAGAGATAGAGCACATAATGATTGTCGCCATACTTGTCGAATATATCATATTTTAGAGCATTGTTGTCACACACACGTACACTCATACAATACTTCGTTTTTTTAACTCACATGTCACAACTCACATATGACCTCGGATCAAAATAATCAAAACATAAAAGTTGTTCGCTTTTGCCGATACTTAATAACTTTCATGTTGATTTTTTTTTCATATTAGGTACTTACTCATTCCAGGACATTTAAATAAATTCTTGCGTGGCCAAAATATGGTCCCAACACCAGGATTCTGAGATTTATAAAAAAACTAACCGATTAATGCTCGACCGATTAATTCCGATTAATCGGCCGATTCACGATTAATCCCTACTCCCTAGTTGACCGAGCAGTTACCTATTACCGATTTCCTAAACATTGCTATTTCCTATGCCTGCATTGTTGGAATCCTCCAATTCAAACGAGCACTTACAGAATTACTTCTCTTACAGATGGTTGTCAAAGAAAACCTTGCGTGGTTTGTCCCGCTCCTGCTGCGTCGTCCTCCACCCCAGCTCAGCTGCTCCAACGACAGAAGGGTCCAGCCAAGAGGGATCCGCCACCGACTGTCTTTTGCCGCCTCAGATCTTCTTCCCCGCCGCTGGCAGCCATGAAACTGCATTACCATCATCAACCGAGCAGATGACCTCGAGGACTACACGGGTCCGCAAGAGAGGTCGCACTCTTTCGTGTCTGCCTACGTTATGCATCACTTAATATTACATGCTACTTTATCGTCCTTTTCACCGATTAGACTCTGAGTCAGCTCCAAACTAATGGTCAAACTTGAGTTTTTAAATGGTTGTGCGGTACATATCAGGGTCGCTATCAATAGTATCTATCTACTATATAGTTAATCTCCGTGTCTACTATGAGTTTCATGTTGGGTGGGAAACAAGCAAGAAAAAGCCATTATCTGTATTTTTAACTGAAGCCATTATCTGCCTGCTATTATTGGTTTTGGGTCTATCCACAGGTTGCTACCATCACTTTGGATTTCTGCATGCACTCCTTACATAATCTCACTATGTTTTATTCCTATGCATGACAGTTATTGTAAACAATGGAACTGAACATGTAGAGCAAAAGAGACGAGCCTTGCATGGCAATAAAATTTCATGCAGACGCCGCTCCATGGTAGGAGCAAAGGCAGCCCCCCTCCACGCATTTCGGATTGTAATCGAGAGGAAGATCTATGTTCTGAGGGGGATTCAGAAGGAGAAGACAACTCCTATTTACCCCCTGAGGTCTTCACTCTAACTTGGCATGCTGATGTTGGTTATATCATGCATATGGTGTCTTGCATTGGTTACTTTATCCATCAAATATGTCATCTGCTTAGTTTAGACATCCTTTATGTGAATTCCATCTGCTTAGTTTATTCATCGCTTATGTGAATTATGCAACGCCATCTTGTTTAGCCAGGCATCATATATGTGAATTTTGCAATGCCATCCTGCTTAGCCACCATCTTATATGTAAATTATATCAGGCCATCCTTTTTTTTTGCTACATATTACATTGTCAACAATGTTAGTACATTCAACTGCTCTTCGTGTGCATCAGCCATTTGACACGGTGATGGCAAATTCTGGAGTGAAAACAAGGTCTTCAGAGCAGACTATGCTATCTGACGAAGCGCATATCTTGTTGGTTATGGATAGCTCCTCAGAGGAGGATTCGGAGACAGATGACCAGTCCTATTCCACCCCCCCCGAGGTGTATGCTCTAACTTGGCAGGGTTATGTTGCTCATATCGTGCATATGGTGTCTCGCATTGATATGTCATTTGATTAGTTTAGACATGCTTTGTGTGAATGCCACTGCTCAAAGGTGTCTAATTACCATATATGTGAATTATGCATTGCCATCTTGTTGCAAGACATTATATATGTGAATTATACAATGCTATCTTGTTGCAAAGGCATTGTATATGTGAATTATGCAATGCCATGCTGTTTAGCCACCATCATGTATGTGAATTATATCATGCTATCATTTTTGTATTACGTGTACCATTTGTCGACAACGCTTGTATATTCAACTACTCTTCCTGCATCAGCCATTTAAAGCGGTGATGGAAGTATCTGGAGGAAAACAAGGTATTCGAGTAGATAATGCTACCGCTGAAGCAGACATCTTGCTGGTTACAGAGAGCTCCTCAGAGGAGGATTCAGAGACTGATGACCAGTCCTATTTCCCCCCTTAGGTCTATTATCAAACTTGGCAGGGTTATATTACCCATGTCATGCATGTTGTCTTGCATTGCTTAGTTTTTACATCATATATGGATTGCCATCTGCTTACTTGCTTACTATATAAATCATATATTTGAATTATATCATGCCATCATGTTTACATAGTACATACACATCATCTATCTGAATTATGGCATGGCAACCCATTTAATAAAGACATCATATAGTTATATCATCTCATCCTGTTTAGTGTTTACAGTCATCATATTTTGAATTTTGGCATTCTATCCGTGAATGTATGTGAATTATGGCATTCCAATCTATTTAATAAACACATTATATAGTTATTCATGTCATCCTGTTTACATAGTCTCATATTTTGAACTATGTCTTTCCATCTTTTTTAGTTAGCCATCATAATGTGAAATTGTGTCATGCTATCATGTTTAGTTAACCATCATATATGTGAAATTGTGTCATGTTATCATGTTTGGTTAGACAACATAAATATGAATTATTTCATGCCCTCTTTTATTCCCCACTGTCCATTGCACCTGTCTATCATACAATGTCTACACTTTCAATTACTTTTCTTGTTTATCAGCCATTTGAATTGGAGAGCGTGATGGCAGTATCTAAGGGAGTAACAACACGGTCTTTAGAAAAGATAGTGCTACCAGTTGATGCAGATAGAACCACGGTTGTACTTGCCCAAGGACCAGATCCACCACACATAACCTGACTCTTGCAGATTGTACCCCTACCTAGTTGGACAGAGAACCAGCTACACCCCTTCTAAGCCCAACCCCGTAGATAGTAACCCAGTTCAGCTTGACACAGCACCGTGTCCACCACAGAGCAGCCAAACACGAGCAGTTAGTAAGGGAACTGCAGTGCCCAAAGCACGAGGACCACCACTCCGAATCCCAAATCAACACTTAAAGGAGAAGAAGATTTGTTCTCAGGTCAGGTTCTATAGCTATGGTTCATACTCCTTTGTTGTTGCATTATTGTATTTACTCATACCAACTATTTTCAAATTTGAAGGATGGAATTGAAACTCCAATGGCGCAACAGGTATGTTTTAAACCTGTTTCTTTAACTGGTTTGCTGTTGTAACCTGCTCTATGTTGATTTCAGTTTCAATTGAATAAACAGTTATGTTCTCATGTCATGCACATTACAAGTGTTGTTATTGCTCTATAGTTACCCACACTTATATTATGTCTATTTTGCTTTGTCTTGAACAAATATTATTTGAACTGTGTCTCTATCTTGATTTGGCAACAAAAGCTAGAATGATATAGACCATAAAGTGACCATGGTACATAGATATATGTTTGTTTCATGTTGTTATCCTGTCCACTTTACTACTGAACTCATTTACCAAAATGAGTTTCATATACAACATGGTAAACATGTGATGTGTCTGCTTGTTTCTCTTTTAGAATGCGGACAAAATATTGGAGAACAGTACCGCGTTATCCAATGGTAAAGGAAGTAATGCAGATAAGGTTCAAGATAGCGAGACATCCCAGTTGGTCTCCAAGAAAGCTGATAAAAACTATCTTGACGACAGTGAGGGAACCCAAAAGTCCTGTCTTGATGTAGTGTTCGAGTTACTGGCCACTACTGCTGGCACAAGCTCTTCGAACTTGCTGCTTGAATCAGTTCGTCTTCTTGAGTCTCAACTTCAAGTTGAAAGACATCGATCAGATGTGCTGCGACTGGAAGCTGAAGGACTGAGGAAGTCCCTACAGAATTCAGATGCATATTTTCTGGTGCAACAGCAAGCGCTGGAGGATTTAAACGCCAAACAAGAGAAAGTTAATAATCTTGCTAAGCATCTTGCCAGCATTATGGGTACCTAGCATATTGTTTCTTGAGATCTTCTGAAGTGGTTTCAGTTCTGGATTTGTTTTGCTACGGCGTTTATTTGCGGTGGTCGCCAACTTTGGCAACCAGTGTATATGATATGCTGCTTTGTTCCCTATATTTGCACTGGTGGCGAACTTTGATGCCTAGTGGATGTAATATGTGTAATAGCCGTGATAGCCCAGCGTTAGTTGCTTGCTTAATTATTTCCTTGTTGTCTTGTTTATTTGTTTGCTTGTAGTCATTGCAGTTCCTTTTCCGCGGTTTGCTAGTGGCTGCAATAACCTATTTTTTAAAACTAGGCCACAATAACCATGGGCTAATATTTACCGTAGTGACACTGGGCCTCCTACTGGCCGTAGAAATAGTGGGCCTTCTACGGGCCGTAGAAACAATGGGACTTCTACGGGCCGTAGAAACAATGGGCTTTCTGCGGGCCGTATCATCAATGGGCCTTATACGGGCCATATGATCGATTGGCCAAACATGGGACAAACAGACCGCATTATGGCCGTAAACGGGCTAGAGTTGGAATAGTACGTTCATGGGCCGACCATAACGGGCCATCGTTAATAGGCTGTATTTGATAACGCTATGAAAACGGCCCAACGTGTTAACGGACCACAAACGGGCCGACTGTAACACGGGCTGAATTTGGCCCACAAGCAGAAAATGATAGTAACAGGCCGTAAGTAAATGAATGCTGGAAATGAGCCCAAGAATAAATGGGCTCTGAGAAGGCCGAAAGATAACATGGGCTGGAAACGGCCCAACGGAATAACGGGCTGTTAATGGGTATAAAGGGATACACAGTTCATTACGGGCCAGTTTCACCACGGGCCGTTAATGGGTGTAAAGTGATACACTGTTCATTACGGACCAGTTTCACCACGGGCCGTTAATAGGCCAAGAGTTACGTAGGGCCTCATATGGGCCGAAAGACGTCATGGGCCATATATGCGCCAGAAGTGAAAACGGGCTGGAATCATATTGGATGGCCCAGATGACGCTACTGGGCCTAATTCGGATAGGGCGTAACGGGCCTTGGGTTAGCGGGCTGTAAATGGGCTATATGCGAACAGGCCGTTAACAGGCTTTCCATGGGCCAGCCCGCCACCTTTTGACCAAGTCAAACGGGCCGGCCTTTTCACAGGAATGGGTCTCTGTTGGGCCGTGTCACGTGTCGACGTATCATAGGCGCCTTACGTCCAATGAGTGGATAACATCTGTCACAACGATGAGCAGACACGTGTTTCCTCCAGCC
The DNA here is from genome assembly GCA_021605205.1 of Aegilops longissima. Lineage (NCBI taxonomy): Eukaryota > Viridiplantae > Streptophyta > Magnoliopsida > Poales > Poaceae > Aegilops > Aegilops longissima. The sequence goes on along the minus strand of CM038682.1, from coordinate 67,951,793 downwards.
AATGATAATTTTACACGTGGAAAATCCCCATTGATCGGGGCTGTTAACGGGTTATCGGATCCAAAACCCGACCCGATAGCTTAACGGCGTTCCGTTACGGTGGATGCCACGTGTCGGTCACCCTTGACGAAAGCACTTCTTTGACGCGCGATTTATCGTCATGGAAGTGGACACTTCCGTCATGATAATTTTGGTAATGGCATGGAACACTTCTACGACAACACAGGTATGACTATCTTGATTCTGTCATAAAATCGTCATGGATGTACATGCATGACAGAAAACGCAACCTACTGTGACAAACACGTATCATCATGGAAGTGTATTTTTTGTAGTGTCCGCACGCACTCCAGATCCACTTTGCCGCCTCCAACAACATCGCCGAGTACGAAGCCCTTGTGCACGGCCTCCGGCTTGCCAAGGAACTCGGCATTTGGCGCATCCTATCCTACATCGACTCGGATTTGGTGGTGCAACAGTGCTCCGGCGAGTGGGACGCCCGCGACCCCAACATGGCGAGCTACCATTTCGTCGTCTAGAAGCTGTCCGGATTCTTCGAGGGCTGCGAGTTCCTCCACGTCCCGCGCACGGAAAATGAGGCAGCTGACACGCTCGACAAAATCGCCTCGTCCCGGCAGTCCATCCCGTCCGGCGTCTCCCTCGAGCATCTGCACAAGCCGACCGTCAAGCCATCTCTGGGCTCCGAATCCATCCATGTCCCGGATGACCCGGCCGTGCCTCAACCTGGCGCGGGGACTGCCCAACCCGGCCCAGGGACTGCCGACCTCGGCTCGGGACAGAAGTCGCCAACCCGACCACCATCACCCTCGACCCAGTCGCCCCCATCCCCGACCCGGGGGCTCCTTAGCCTGGCTCGGGGTTGCCGACCCGGAACCCGCCCTGGTGGCCGTCTTCGCCGTGGTGACGGCCCCATCTTGGGCCCTGCCCATCTCAGAGTTCCTGGAGATCCTCCTCGACATACACCAGGGTGAGTGCGGGCACCACGCCGCCTCGCGGTCCCTAGTGGCCAAGGCTTTCTGCCATGGTTTCTACTGGCCTACGGCACTCCAAGACGCTGAATCACTTGTCCTCAAGTGCGAGGGATGCCAGCGCTTCAGCAAGCGCAGCCACTAGCCAGCGTCAGCACTCCGGACCATCCCGATCGCCTGGCCCTTCGTGATCTGGGGACTCGACATGGTGGGGCCCTTAAACCGCACGAGGCAGCATGACGCATTTGCTGGTGGCGGTGGACAAGTTCACCAAGTGGATCGAAGCACAGCCAATCAAGAAGCTGGACGGGCCGACGGCCGTCCGGTTCGTCAAAGACATTGAAGTATGTTACGGCATGCCGAACAGCATCATCACGGACAACAGCACTAACTTCGCCAAGGCGTGCTCGCACAATACTGCTCCATCTCTGGCATCCGCCTCGACCTGGCCTCCCTTGCGCACCCGCAGTCCAACAGGAAGGTCGAGCGGGCCAACGGCCTCATCCTATCCGGCATCAAGCCGCGGCTCGTCGAGCCGCTCATCCGCTCACCCGGCAGCTGGCTCGACAAGTTATCGGCCATCCTCTGGAGTCTCCGAACCACACCTAACCGATCGACCGGGTTCACCCCGTTCTTCCTCGTCTATGGAGCCGAAGCCGTCATCTCGAACGACGTCGAGTTTGACTCGCCGCGTGTCGCGATGTACACTGAAGTCGAAGCCAAGGAAGCCCGCGAAGACGGCATCGACCTACTCGAAGAAGCCGGCCTCCTGGCGCTCAGCTGTTCAGCCATCTACCAGCAAGGCCTGAGGCACTACCACAGCAAGAAGATCAAGCCCCTCGCATTCCGCGAGGGAGACCTCGTCCTCCGACTCGTCCAAGAGCAAGCCGGCCAGCACAAACTGTCCCCTCCATGGGAGGGCCCGTTCATCGTCAGCATGGCCTTGTGCGATCGCAATGCCTACTACCTCATCGTCGCACGCAAGACAAACAAGCGCAAGAGAGACACCGCCGGTGAAGAAACAACCTGGCTGTGGAACGCGGAACTCCTCCACCCGTTTTACAGTTAGCTGTATGCACGTATGTATCGTTGCCTTTTGTAATCGCATGAAACTATGGAGTCCCCGAATGATTCTCGGGGGCTGCCCTTTCCCGACCAAGTTATTGTGTCTCCTACATTTACGCATCACTTTGCTCTTAAACCTGGACACCGGTCCAACTCGCTCGACCCGGGGGCTCGGGGGCTGGTCGGCTTGGTCGGCACCCGCCGCCTTCCTTGGTGATTTCTGACGCGTTCGGGACGCCGCGGCCCCCCACTTCGCCCTAGGCCACAGAACCGGCTTCGGCTGTCGGCTGGCAAGCACAACGGGCCAGAGCTCCAGCACGCATCAAACACTAAGTCAAAGGCTTCCGGGTTGCCCAACTCGGCCCGTCACTTTAAAATGGTTGCACGACTGCTCTGCGCCAACCGGCTCGCGGATTGCCGCCACCGCCCAAGGGGTGTTCGCTCAGCGCCACCGCTTTGAAAGCCTAAGTACTGCACACTCCTCTCAAAAACCGAACTCCTTGTCACGGACGAGCCTCGGCTGTCGACTCATGGGGGGAGGTTCGAGGTGGAAGGTCGCAAGAAAACAGCTCAAAAGCGGCTTGCAAAAGCACAGTGCATCCACGAAATATACACATCACAAATTATTAAAGGAACAGGCCCAAGGCCAGAGTTCATTACACACAAAATCCCCCAGTGGGTGGGTGGCCCTGCTACCTAACAGAAATTTTCACTAAGACATAACAGGGCAGCCTCAGGCATCTCCAGCTCCGGGTCGCGCAACTACGACTACCTCGTGGCGGCCTCCGGGTCCACCGAAGTGCCGGTGTCTTCCTCCTCGGCATCCTTGTTGCGGTAGACGCCCGTATCCTCGGAGCTGCCCTCCCGGTCTGCAGAAGTGATACGTCTCCAACGTATCTATAATTTTTGATTGTTGCATGCTATTATATTACCCCTTTTGGATATTTATGGGCTTTATTTTACACATTTATATCATTTTTGGGACTAACCTACTAACCGGAGGCCCAGCCCATATTGCTGGTTTTTTTTTGCCTTTTTAAGTATTTCGAAGAAAAGGAATATCAAACGGAGTCCAAACGGAATGAAACCTTCGGGAGCGTGATTTTTGGAACAAACGTGATCCACAGGACTTGGAGTGCAAGTCAAGAAGCAGCCGAGGCCTCCACGATATAGGAGGGTGCCCCCCCCCTATAGGGCGCGCCCCCTGTCTCGTGGGCCCCTCGGGCGGCCACCGACGTACTTCTTCCTCCTATATATACCTACGTACCCCGAAAACAACCGGGGGCACCACGAAACAAAATTTCCACCGCCGTAACCTTCTCAGATCCGCGAGATCTCATCTTGGAGCCTTCGCCGGCACTCTGCCGGAGGGGAATCAACCACGGAGGGCCTCTACATCAACATCCTTGCCCCTCCGATGAGTTGTGAGTAGTTTACCACAGACCTACGGGTCCATAGTTATTAGCTAGATGGCTTCTTCTCTCTTTTTGGATCTCAATACAATGTTCTCCCCCTCTCTTGTGGAGATCTATTCGATGTAAACTCTTTTTGCGGTGTGTTTGTCGAGATCCGATGAATTGTGGGTTTATGATCAAGTTTATCTATGAATAATATTTGAATCTTCTCTGAATTCTTTTATGTATGATTGAGTTATCTTTGCAAGTCTCTTCGAATTATCAGTTTAGTTTGGCCTACTAGATTGGTCTTTCTTGCCATGGAAGAAGTGCTTAGCTTTGGGTTCAATCTTGCGTGTCCTTACCCAAGGATGTAAAGGGTTGCAAGGCACGTATTGTATTGTTGCCATCGAGGATAACAAGATGGGGTTTATATCATATTGCATGAGTTTATCCCTCAACATCATGTCATCTTGCTTAATGCGTTACTCTGTTCTTATGAACTTAGTACTCTAGATGCATGCTGGATTGCGGTCGATGTGTGGAGTAATAGTAGTAGATGCAGGCAGGAGTCGGTCTACTTGTTATGGACGTGATGCCTATATACATGATCATGCCTAGATAATCTCATAGCTATGCGCTTTTCTATCAATTGCTCGACAGTAATTTGTTCACCCACCGTAATACTTATGCTATCTTGAGAAAAGCCACTAGTGAAACCTATGGCCCCCGGGTCTATCTCTTATCATATTTGCTCCCAATCTACTTTTATTTGCATTTTTACTTTTTGCATCTATACTACAAAATACCAAAATATATTTATCTTATCATTCTATCTTTATTAGATCTCACTTTCATGAAGTGGCCGTGAAGGGATTGACAACCCCTTTATTGCGTTGGTTGCGAGTTCACGCTTGTTTGTGTAGGTGCGTGGGACTTTTGAGGAGCCTCCTCTGGATTGATACCTTGGTTCTCAAAACTGAGGGAAATACTTACGCTACACTTGCTGCATCACCCTCTCCTCTTCGAGGAAAACCAACGCAAGCTCAAGACGTAGCAAGAAGGATTTCTGGCGCCGTTGCCGGGGAAGTCTTCCCTCAAGTCAAGACATACAAAGTACCCATCACAAACCTATTTCCCTCGCATTTACATTATTTGCCATTTGCCTCTCGTTTTCCTGTCCCCCAGTTCTCCCTTGCCGTTTTATTCGCCCTCTCTTTCCCAATCTCTCCTCTCTTTTTGCTTGTCGTTCTTCTGTTTGCTTGTGTGTTGGATTACTTGTTGCCATGGCGCAAGATAATAAGAAATTGTGTGACTTCACGAATACCAATAATAATGATTTCCTTAGTACTCTGATTGCTCCTCTTAATAATGATGAGTCTTGTGAAATCAATACCGCTTTGCTGAATCTTGTTATGAAAGATCAATTCGCCGGCCTTCCTAGCGAAGATGCCGCTACTCATCTAAACAACTTTGTTGATTTATATGATATGCAAAAGAAGAAAGATATGGATAACAATATTGTCAAATTTAATTTATTTCTGTTTTCACTTAGAGATCGTGCTAAAGTTTGGTTTTCTCTTTGCCTAAGAATAGTATTGATTCTTGGAACAAGTGCAAAGATTCCTTTATCTCTAAGTATTTTCCTCCCGCTCAGATCATCACTCTTAGGAATGATATTATGAATTTTAAACAACTTGATCATGAGCATGTTGCCCAATCTTGGGAAAGAATGAAATTGATGCTTCGCAATTGCCCTACTCATGGTTTGAATTTATGGATGATCATACAAAAAATTTATGCCGGTTTGAACTTTGCTTCTAGAAATCTCTTAGATTCGGCCGCGAGAGGCACGATTATGGAAATCACGTTAGGAGATGCTACAAAACTTCTTGATAATATTATGGCTAATTATTCTCAATGGCACACCGAAGGATCTTCTAGTAAAAAGGTGCATCCTATAGAAGAAATCAATGTTTTGAGTGGAAAGATGGATGAACTTTTGAAGATGTTTGCTACTAAAAATACTCCTCTTGATCCCAATGATATGCCTTTGTCTTCCTTGATTGATAATAATAATGAATCTATGGATGTGAATTTTGTTGGTAGGAATAGTTTTGGAAACAATGCTTATAGAGGAAATATTAATGCTAGACCGTTCCCTAGTAATCCCTCTAATAATTATGGAAATTCCTACAATAATTCTTATGGTAATTTTAATAAGATGCCCTCTGATTTTGAGAATAGTGTGAAAGAATTTATGATTTCTCAAAAGAATTTTAATGCTTTGCTTGAAGAAAAATTGCTCAAAGTTGATGATTTGGCTAGGAACGTTGATAGACTTTCGCTTGATGTTGATTCTCTTAAAAGTAGATCTTCCCCTCCTAAGCATGATATCAATGAGTCTCTCAAATTAATGAGAATTTCCATTGACGAGTGCAAGGGAAGAACCGCTAGATTGCGTGCTAAAAAAGAAAGCTTTATAAAAGCGTGTTCTTCTAGTTTCTGTGAAAATAATGATGAGGATCTTAAAGTTATTGATTCGTCTCCAATTAGATCTATGTTTTGCAATATGAATTTTGATGATTATGGGACTGATGATGAATCAACTTTGCCTAGAAGGCGTCCCAAGAATTCAGAGTCTTTAGATCTTAATGTTAAATGTGGTAAAAGTGAGATTGGAGAATCCTCAACTTCTAATAATGTTGAACCCACTATCTCGGATTTCAAGGAATTTAATTATGATAATTTCTCTATAAAAGGTTGTATTTCCTTGTTACAATCCGTTGTTAATTCTCCTCATGCTTATAGTCAAAACAAAGCTTTTACCAAACATATTGTTGATGCCTTGATGCAATCTTATGATGAAAAACTTAATTTGGAAGTTTCTATACCTAGAAAACTTAATGATGAGTGGGAACCTACTATAAATATTAGAATTAAAGATTATGAGTTTTTTGCTTTGTGTGATTTGGGTGCTAGTGTTTCCACGATTCCAAAAACTTTATGTGATATTCTAGGTTTCCATGATCTTGATGATTGTTCTTTAAATTTGCACCTTGTGGATTCCACCATTAAAAAGCCTATGGGAAGGATCAATGATGTTCCTATTGTTGCAAATAGAAATTTTGTGCCCGTATATTTTATCGTTCTTGATATAGATTGCAATCTTTCTTGCCCTATTATTCTTGGTAGACCTTTCCTTAGAACGATTGGTGCGATTATTGATATGAAGGAAGGGAATATTAGATTCCAATTTCCATTAAAGAAAGGCATGGAGCACTTTCCAAGAAATAAAGTTAAATTACCTTACGAATCTATCATGCGTGCTACTTATGAGTTTAGTGTCAAAGATGGCACTCGTTAGATCTATCTTCGTCTTTATGCCTAGATAGGGGCGTTAAACGATAGCGCTAGTTGGGAGGCAACCCAATTTTCTTTGTGTTTTTTTTTGCTTATGTTTAGGAATAAATAATCCATCTACCTTATTTTTAGATGTGGTTTTATGTTTTAATTAGTGCTTGTGCCAAGTTAAACCTATAGGATCTTCTTGGATGATAGTTATTTGATCTTGCTGTAATTTCCAGAAACTTTTTGTTCACGAAAACAATTTTTAAAAATCACCAGAACGTGATAAAATAGTGATTCCAAGTGCTTCTGATCAATAAACAAATTTCCTAGGTATTCCTATTTTTTATGAATTGTTTGAGTTCCAGAAGTTTGCGTTAGTTACAGATTACTACAGACTGTTCTGATTTTGACAGATTCTGCTTTTTGTGTGTTGTTTGCTTATTTTGATGAATCTATGGCCAATAAAATAGTTTATAATCCATAGAGAAGTTGGAATACAGTAGGTTTAACACCAAATTAAATAAAGAATGAGTTCATTGCAGTACCTTATGTGGTGGTTTTGTTTTCTTTCACTAACGGAGCTTATAAGATTTCCTGTTGAGTTTTGTGTTGTGAAGTTTTCAAGTTTTGGGTAAAGCTTTTATGGACTATGGAATAAAGGGTGGCAAGATCCTAAGCTTGGGGATGCCCAAGGAACCCCAAGATATTCAAGAATAGACAAAAGCCTAAGCTTGGGGATGCCCCGGGAAGGCATCCCCTCTTTCGTCTTTGTTCATTGGTAACTTTACTTGGAGCTATATTTTTATTCGCCACATGATAAGTGTTTTTCTTGGAGCATCGTGAATTATATTAGTCTTTGCTTTTTAGTTTACCACAATCATCCTTGCTGTACACACCTTTTGGGAGAAGCCTATTTGATTATAATTTGCTAGAATACTCTATGTGCTTCACTTATATCTTTTGAGCTTGATAGCTTTTTCTCTAGTGCTTCACTTATATCTTTTAGAGCACGGTGGTGTCTTAATTTTGAAGAAATTGCTAGTCTCTCATGCTTCACTTATATTATTTTGAGAGTCTTTTTGAACAGCATGGTATTTGCTATGGTCATAAAATTGGTCCTAGAATGGTAGGCATCCAAGTTGGGTATAATAAAAACTATCATAGGAAGTGAATTGGATGCTATGATCAACTTGATACTTGATAATTGTTTGGAGATATGGAGGTAGTGATATTAAAGTCATGCTAGTTGGGTGATTATGAATTTAAAGAATACTTGTGTTGAAGTTAGCAAGTCCCGTAGCATGCATGTATGGTTAAAGTTGTGTAAAAAATTTGAAACCTGAAGTGTACCTGGCTTGTGCATCCTTATGAGTGGCGGTCGGGGACGAGCGATGGTCTTTTCCTACCAATCTATCCCCCTAGGAGCATGCACTTAGTACTTGATTTTTGATGACTTCTAAATTTTTGCAATAAGTATATGAGTTCTTTTGACTAATGTTGAGTCCATGGATTATACGCACTTTTACCTTTCCGCTTTTGCTAGCCTCTTCGGTACCGTGCATTGCCCTTTCTCACCTTGAGAGTTGGTGCAAACTTCACGGTGCATCAAAACCCCGTGATATGATATGCTCTATCACACATAAACCTCCTATATCTTTATCAAAACAGCCACCATACCTACCTATTATGGCATTTCCATAGCCATTCCGAGATATATTGCCATGCAACTTTCCACCATTCCGTTCATCATCATCATGACATACTTTACTTTTGTCATATTGCCATTGCATGATCATGTAGTTGACATCGTATTTGTGGCAAGGCCACCATGCATTATTTTTCATACATATCACTCTTGATTCATTGCACCATCCCGGTACACCGCCGGAGGCATTTATATAGAGTCATATCTTGTTCTAGTTTAAAGTTGTAATCCTTATGTTGTAATCAATAGAAGTGTGATGATCATCATTATTAGAGCATTGCCCAATCAAAAAAAAGAAAGGCCAAAAAGAAAAAAGAAAGGCCCAAAAAAAGAAAATAAATAAAAATGGCAATGCTACTATCTCTTTTTCCACACTTGTGCTTCAAAGTAGCACCTTGTTCTTCATGTAGTGAGTCTCATATATTGTGCTTCAATGTAGCACCATGTTTTTCATATAGTGAGTCTCATAAGTTGTCTTTTTCATACTAGTGGGAATTTTTCATTATAGAACTTGGCTTGTATATTCCTACGATGGGCTTCCTCAAATGCCTTAGGTCTTCGTGAGCAAGCAAGTTGGATGCACACCACTAGTTTTCTTTTGTTGAGCATTTATTTATAGCTCTAGTGCATCCGTTGCATGGCAATCCCTACTCCTCATGTTTACATCAATTGATGGGCATCTCCATAGCCTGTTGATTATCCTCGTCAATGTGAGACTTTCTCCTCTTTTTGTCTTCTCCACAAAATCCCCATCATCATATTCTATTCCACCCATAGTGCTATATCCATGGCTCACGCTCATGTATTGCGTGAAGGTTGAAAAAGTTTGAGATTATTTAAGTATGAAACAATTGCTTGGCTTGTCATCGGGGGTATAGAAGTTGGGAACATCTTTGTGTGACGAAATGAAGCATAGCCTAACTATATGATTTTGTAGGGATGAACTTTCTTTTGCCATGCTATTTTGAGAAGACATGATTACTTTGATTAGTATGCTTGAAGTATTACTATTTATTTTATCAATATGAACTTTTATTTTGTATTCATTTGGATCTGAACATTCATGCCACGATAAAGAAAATTACATTATGAATTATGCTAGGTAGCATTCCACATCAAAAATTCTAATTTTATCATTTACCTACTCGAGGACGAGCAGGAATTGAGCTTGGGGATGCTTGATACGTCTCCAACGTAACTATAATTTTTTATTGTTGCATGCTATTATATTACCCCTTTTCGATGTTTAAGGGCTTTATTTTACACATTTATATCATTTTTGGGACTAACCTACTAACCGGAGGCCCAGCACATATTGCTGTTTTTTTTTTTGCCTTTTCAGTATTTCGAAGAAAAGGAATATCAAACGGAGTCCAAACGGAATGAAACCTTCGGGAGCGTGATTTTTTGGAACAAACGTGATCCACAGGACTTGGAGTGCAAGTCAAGAAGCAGCCGAGGCCTCCACGAGATAGGAGCCCCCCCCCCCATATAGGGCGCGCCCCCTGTCTCGTGGGCCCCTCGGGCGGCCACTAACGTACTTCTTCCTCCTATATATACCTACGTACCCCGAAAACATCCGGGGGCACCATGAAACACAATTTCCACCGCCAGAACCTTCAGATCCGCGAGATCTCATCTTGAGCCTTCGCCGGCACTCTGCCGGAGGGGGAATCAACCACGAAGGGCCTCTACATCAACATCCTTGCCCCTCCGATGAGTTGTGAGTAGTTTACCACAGACCTACGGGTCCATAGTTATTAGCTAGATGGCTTCTTCTCTCTTTTTTGGATCTCAATAGAATGTTCTCCCCCTCTCTTGTGGAGATCTATTCGATGTAAACTCTTTTTGCGGTGTGTTTGTCGAGATCCGATGAATTGTGGGTTTATGATCAAGTTTATCTATGAATAATATTTGAATCTTATCTGAATTCTTTTATATATGATTGAGTTATCTTTGCAAGTCTCTTCGAATTATCAGTTTAGTTTGGCCTACTAGATTGGTCTTTCTTGCCATGGGAGAAGTGCTTAGCTTTGGGTTCAATCTTGCGGTGTCCTTACCCAAAGGATGTAAAGGGTTGCAAGGCACGTATTGTATTGTTGCCATCGAGGATAACAAGATGGGGTTTATATCATATTGCATGAGTTTATCCCTCTACATCATGTCATCTTGCTTAATGCGTTACTCTGTTCTTATGAACTTAATACTCTAGATGCATGCTGGATTGTGGTCGATGTGTGGAGTAATAGTAGTAGATGCAGGCAGGAGTCGGTCTACTTGTTATGGACGTGATGCCTATATACATGATCATGCCTAGATAATCTCATAACTATGCGCTTTTCTATCAATTTCTCGACAGTAATTTGTTCACCCACCGTAATACTTATGCTATCTTGAGAGAAGCCACTAGTGAAACCTATGGCCCCTGGGTCTATCTCTTATCATATTTGCTCCCAATCTACTTTTATTTGCATTTTTACTTTTTGCATCTATACTATAAAATACCAAAAATATATTTATCTTATCATTCTATCTTTATTAGATATCACTTTCACAAGTGGCCGTGAAGGGATTGACAACTCCTTTATTGCGTTGGTTGCGAGTTCTCAGTTTGTTTGTGTAGGTGCGTGGGACTTTTGAGGAGCCTCCTATTGGATTGATACCTTGGTTCTCAAAACTGAGGGAAATACTTATGCTACACTTGCTGCATCACCATCTCCTCTTCGAGGAAAACCAACGCAAGCTCAAGACGTAGCAAGAAGCAGGCCGTAATCGTCGACAGGAACGACTCCGCCATCCTCCGCTCGCTCTGGGTGGAACTCGTCATGGAAGGCGAACCCGGCGATATAGCTGGCTCGGGCAGCGATCCGTCCGGACTGTGCCTGCAGTAGGCCCTCCGAGCCAGCCCGCTTGCCCATCAGCGCATCCAGCTGCAGGTCTGGGTGCGAGGAAAACACGAACATGAGCGCCATCTCGGCACTAGCACGAGCGGCGGAAACCTGCCACTATGGAGCCGGTCCGGCCCCATCTCTAACCAGCGTGCCAGCCGCGTGAAGATGCTCGGCACAATGGAGCTCGGCCATAGGGCCGCCGTCGTCACCATGCCGCCCTGGGAGAGCCGCCCCATTTGATCGCCCAAGACTCGCAGACGAGCCTCCACGGCGGTCATGATCTCCAGGAAAGTCCAAGCCACCCGCGAGTCGGTCCCGGAGCCAACAACCCCCAGCGGGTCATGCTGGAAGCGGACGGCTTCCTCCGCCAGCTGATGCGTCTCCGGGAAGGCCCATGTCAGGGTGCAAAGCAAGTCAGAAAAAGTCACCAAGGACAAGAAACAGGGATCCCAACCCGGCAGAACTGAAAGAAAAGCACTTACTGGTGAAGGACTCTTCTAGGTGCTGCGCTTCAAGCAACGTACCGCGCCGCTCCCGATCAATTGTAACACCCCAAAATTTTAGCCAAGTTTTAGATGTTAAATTTTTGCCAGGAGTTTCAAAATTTTATTTCTGTTGATTTCCGAACTCTTCTTTTAATATTAAGGAGTCTTTTCCAAGTGTAGCTTTCCAAAACATATTGGACTTCTATGCTCTCTTTATAACATTTTATTAATCAGTAGATTTATTTATTAAATTACTTCACCCTGAGCTTTATTCATTAAAATGAATGGTTTTAAATTTTGGAGCTCTTTTTGAACTACAACCATTTGATAGATTCACTTAAAATTCCAACCAAAATTTGGAGATGTCATGTGATGTCTCTAAATCACTTATGTGCATTAATATAATTATTCCATTGCATATTTTGAGTTTTACACCTGTTTTTCAAATCTGGTCCAGTGGACACTTTTGCACTATAGCCTAATTAAATATTTCCCTAGAACCTCCACCAAAATTATGGGATGCCAGTGGTAGCTTGCCATCCAACTTTATGCAAAAACCTTGTGATGTTCTATGGAGAAATTAAGTATACCAACCTATTTTTCATTCTGGACCAGACTTGTGTTTCGTACTGCAACCATCTCCTAACTTGCTCCTTTACCCATGAGCTTTCTCCGGCTTGTAGTCCTCCCTGCCAAACCCCAAGTCCAGGAGCATGCACTCTTTGGAACACTTTTGGTCCATGTAGTGATGCCTTTTTCTTTCTGTCCAGAATTGTAGTCTTGCAAAACTTGCACTAGGAAGTTTCTCCTTTTGGCAAACTAACTTCACCACCCTCTCTTGCATCCATAGAGACACTGATCTGGAGTTTTTGGCCACTCCAAGAAATGCCTAAGTACCCTTGGCATTTTGACAAACACCTTAGGGGCATGATCTGTTTTGACATGATTTTTGTTTTGCACTGTGACCTTGCACCTCTGGGCAATCTAGCATGTCTACTAAGCACCTAGACGATCCTAACCAAGATCTGCTAAGTGCCAACCTCAACCAAGCCCTGTAGCATGCCATGGCATTTCGTCGAGCACGTTCCGTGCATGCTCTTGGCGCGAGCAGAGCACGCGTATTGCACGTGTCGCGCCCGAGCCGACGCGTCGCGCCCCTGGCTTGCCACCACTCTGCAGAGCCGCGCCACTCACTTGGCCTCTCGCTGCGTCGCGCCAAGAACCCCGACCGCCTCTGCAGCGTTGCCAGCAAGTCGCTTGGCGGCACGCCCTCGGCCGCAACCGCCACCGCCATGAGCAGCACTGCCCAAGCCTCCAGCGCTCGCCACCTGCCCCCTGGAACAGCGCGAGCTCATCTGCAGCCTTGTCCACTAGCGCTCGTCGCTGCCACGACACCCTAAGCTACAGAATGGCGGTCACCGGCGACCTTATCCCCGGCCGCCGCGGAACCGACCCCGAGCGCCTATTTAAGGAGCCCCCGAGCTCGTCTCCGCACGCAGGGCAGTCTCAAACCCCCTCCCTAGGACCCCATTGGCAGCCAATCGACCCGGGGAGATCTCCTTCCCCATCTCCGGCAACCGTAGCCACCGCCACCGCCCTGGCCATTCCGGCATCATCAGAGCCTCCCTTCTCCGTTCTCTTCACCAGGAGCTCTACCTTCCTCCCGCGAACTCTTCCCCCTGCTCGATTTTAATCGGGAACCACCGCCGCCCCAAAACCACTACGCCACCGAAACCTTCCTCCATCGCAGAGCTCGTCGCCGACGACTCCCTCCACCCCCATCACTCCCTCGACCACCGGAGGAACCGCCCCAGCCTTGCGGATCCATCCCCACCCTCGGGGGCCCATGAGGAGCCGCCTAGCGCCGGCAACGATCGCCGGAGCCCCCGCCTCTGTTCGGCCAGAGGAAGAAGAGGGAAGGAAGAATAGTCAAACCTAACCAGTGGGCCCCCTGGACCCACTGTCAGTGATCCGCCCAGTCCACGTGGGTTAAGTGAAGGCACATTTCCAGTTTACGCCTTCGACGTGTACGTGTATATTCGAAACGTTTTCTTTTCTGTTTTATTTTTAAATAACAGATTTTTGACCAAACTTTGACCGGCTGTATCTTTTTAAATACAGCTCCAAATAAATTAATTCTTTTTCCTACCTCTCTCAAATATTGTCTAGTTTATTTTAAGATTTATTTGAGAATTTTTCAAAACAACTTTTTGTGGTACTTTGATTTTGTGTGTTAATTCATATATATTCTTTTAAATAGGATTTTTGAAGATTTCAAGATGTGTTGTAATGCACCCTGCCTTTCCATGACCTAAAGGCAAGCATTCTGAACCCTGGTGAAATTTGTGTGTGTGTTGCATAGCACGGTGACAACACCACCCCGACACGAGCATACGTCATTTTATGTGAGGACGTGTTCCTACTCATGAGTGCATGTTAATGAAATTCATGCAAATGGAGTTGATATGATTGTGATAGAAATCACCGTCATATGCCTTTCATGCCTACCGGGAGGAAAGTCGGGAATGCCTCTGTCTTGGGTAGACACGGTCTTGTCCCTAGTCCTCCGTCGAGACAGTCGTGTCCGGTATGGCATGAGGGGGTATGTCGCGTGGTGTTTCCATCTGCAGTTTGAAGTATTTGTATTGTTATACTAATCTTGCAGGGAATCTTACAACCTCCTGAGTCAACCGTAGATCGGGTCTTATGCCAGTAACCCCCATACTTGCTTCGTACTACCACTCGTCTCTACAACAAGTAGGGTACGGTTCAGTAAGTTGTCAACCCTTTTCTAGCACACACCGTACAGAGAGGCCATGGTGGAAGATACTGGAGGCATCCGGTAGTCATGCCACCGGGTCCAGGAGCATGGGTGTTTCGGTTGTAGCCGAAGGGGTAGCTCCCCAGTTTGCGCGCGGTATAAATTTTGTGATCCCATGTTACGTCGAGGTTGTAGCCTCCCCACTTAGAGTTTTGCTTGACAGGTGTCGTCGGTGATTCCAGACACAGGTGAGTTAAGCTGGTGTGTTTTCAACAAAAAGACCGTAGACGGAATTAGTCCCGATGGACTAATGAAATCCGTTACTCGTGGGTAAAGAGTACACGCTCTGCAGAGATTAAACCTACTCGAATAGCCATGTCCATGGTTAAGGATTACAGTCTGGGATGGATCTAGTGTCGGTCTTCGGAGGTGAAACTGTTAAACCTGGAAGCATGATGGTGACTTGTGATAATTATGATTATTATTTTTGATGTGGACTAAGCCGTGATATTTTTGGTATTATCGAATATCCCTGGGATGGTTCTACCTCCTGGATATTCACTGAATTTATTTATAAGCCCTTTATGTGGTGTCGCTCAGACGCCCGACTGCGGCATTGTTTTTATTTATTTATAAGCCCTTTATGTGGTGTCGCTCAGACGCCCGACTGTGGCATTGTTTTTGTTTATTTATAAGCCCTTTATGTGGTGTCGCTAAGACGCCCGACTGTGGCATTTCTTTTAAAACCCTTTATGTGGTGTCGCTAAGATGCCCGACTGTGGCATTTCTTTTAAAGCCCTTTATGTGGTGTCGCTAAGACGCCCGACTATGGCATTTTTTTAAAGCCATTTATGTGGTGTCGCTAAGACGCCCGACTATGGCATTTCTTTTAGAGCCCTTTATGCGGTGTCGCTAAGACGCCCGACTGTGGCATTTCTTTTAAAGTCCTTTATGTTATTTATTTCATAATTTTAGTACTACCACATTATTGCATATTCACAATTAACATGCTTGCACGCATCAGAGTTTTATTTATCTTTCGTGACTGACGTCATGAGCACAAGATATTTTTCAGCATATCATTGTTATATTATACCTGTGTTTAAAAATGTTTGCGACTACATTCAAAGTACTCACTGGCTTGTCCCTGGCTATTGTCTTGGCCAGATTTCCTTGAGCGGAGAGGAGCGACCGTGCCGACCGTTTCGGAACCTAAGCAACGGTGATAGCAGCCCCGCGAAGATAGGAGTTAACCTGGTCAGCTGTTCCCGTGGGAAATGGAGTCCCATAGACGATGATGTTTCACAACCCGCTTCCGCCATCAACCACTAGAAACCATTTATTGTACTCACAGTCCGGAATGGTCTTGTACTGCATATTTTGTATTTTGCTTGGAATTTCTGTATCAAGTTGGTGCCTCATCAGCTAACAGTTATCCTGGGCTGGTGAGCACAAGGGCCATTTCTGGGAATTAACACCCGGAGATCCGGTCGCGACAGACTTGGTATCAGAGCCAGGCTGACCATTGGCTAATCCTATCTTAGCCAGGTCAATAAACTTAGGCTAACAACCCACCAAGCCATAACCAAAATCCCAGCCAAGCTTCCCGTGCAAGATGGCCACACAGTGACCCAACGCTTTTGGTAGTCGGTGCCCAACCTATCAACCTAACCCGTCTATCACGCACCAGTGACCAGCACCAAATGTGTCTCATTCGCAAGCGTGCGTAGGAAGACTCTGTCCCCTTTTTCTATAAAAAGGGCACGATCGCCTCAACCCAGCCCAGCACAGCCGCTACCCCAAAACCGAGCCACAATGCCTGGTCCCGTAGTGCACCATGAGACTACAGCAACCAACCTTGGAGGTTTTGTGACCATACTCGCAAACCTGACCCGTCGTGCATATGCGTTAGAAGAGCCACGCGAATATGTTGTGTACCAAGGACCCATAAGTGGTGAGAGCCGTCAATTCTGGGCCACTGTACATATCTACGGTAGGGGTCTGGCACCCGAGCGCCCCTACAGGTTCACCGGAAGAACAACTTCCTTTGAGCCACAAGCCATCCAACTAGCTGCTCGAGAGGCTATAGTTCATCCTGCACACTGTCGCCCAGAGTTAACTGTCGCTCGTTCCACTACTACCCCAGGCGTGAAGGGTATGGTAGACCACCCCAAGTTGTCAACGGAGATCACGAGACGGATCCTGCATTGCTGCACCTAGTGCGCTATGTAAGTGCACTGGAGGAACTGTTCGATCAAATCACCATTGATCTGATCGCAGCTCGTGGAGAGCTGGTTCGTCGAGCCCCAGCGAGAGAAGAAATCGAGCCCAACGCCGACAACCCAGTCGTGTTGTTTGGACACCCGATCGAGACCCTGAGGTCAGCCCCAGCCGTCAGCCAAGGTGCTTTGATGACCCCAGAAGTGCTTCGTCGCCTCCTGGGAGCACACTCCAACGGGGTTGTGGTCAACAATCCCCGCGATGGTCATCATCACTACCCCGAGCCTGCAGCCCCTCAGCCCTCCCCAGCTAACGACGGTGAGAACTGTGGAGAAGCCTCGACATCCATAAGGGACGCCCGCTTGGATGTAAACGAAGTAGACTAAGTCACTCGAGTAGTGGCGAGTCCAAGTGTATCCTCGCTTTGTAATCCTGTGATCCCTTAAATTATTGTAGCCTGTCATCTTGCCTCTATTTTATATAGTAGTCTTGCATGGATGTATTAGCATGCAATGTGATTTCTCTATCCTTGGCGCAGCCACCAAAAACCACCCCGACAACCCCCACAGCGATACGTCACTTTAGTAAGATGTGTGTATCTGTGGTTGACCCCGAGCTGAGCCGGCCAATTCTTTACTTTTTACCATGGTAGAATGACCCAGCCCCGGTGCTATAAAAAGGCCACCGCGTGACCTTGCCAAGAACCCCTCACCTTGTGCACCATTCTCACAACCATTTCTTGCCATGCCGAACCCCAGTATCTATCTGAGAACTCCAGATGCTACCCCAGGTAGTTTTGTCAAGATATTGTGGGATTTTACCCGCAGTACCATGGGCGCTACCCAGCCACCCCAGTACGACCTGTTCAAATCGAGAATCACCCCTTCCACCTCAAGATATTGGGCAGCCGTGCACATCCCTCCCGTAAACCCAAACCAAGATCCAACGGAGGTCTCCTTCGTAGGGAAATCTATGTCAACCCCGCATATGGCCGTAGAAGCTGTGGCGTACGAAGCAATCGCTCGCCTTCGATTCGCGGTACCCTATGCCAGTGAACGAGGGTATTATTATTTTCCGAGCCGTGCAGCACCCGGAGGAGTAACATCTTTTCCAGGTGGACGTATTGAGAGAGACCCAGTACTGGCCAACCTTGTCCAGTACGTCATCGCTCAAGAACATTTAACCCAACGTGTGATGGGTTATCTACAGAGCCTGGCGGATTTAAATCCCGGATCGCCATCGGCGATCACCGAGGCCCGACCGGAGAGACACATTCATCGACTGGTCAATCCACTTTCTCCGATAGAAGAAGAGTGTATCCCCGTACCATAGACATTTTCTCGGGACCCCGTCCAGTTACCGTTTTCAATTTAGATGCACCGCTGTTCTTATTACCGCTACTTCTATTTATGTGTTGTAACTTATGCTTAGTACCCCGAGTTTCGCGGCGAGTAAATCATTAAAGTGAGTAGCTCTGTCGCGGTTTGACTCTAATGTATTATTGTTTTTCCTCACGAGAAATCCTGGAGTGAGATTTCTTTTCCCTGAGTTGCCGCATCGTATATTTTCTCACGACATAGATTATTTATTTCACGCAGCACCACGGCAGCAGACTCACAACTGCGATTACTCGAAACACATACACTGCTTGCAAAATTTTGCAACTGTGTTGCGTCTAACTAAGCACTTCCCGACAACAGTTAACACCCGACACACCCCACCTACTCCTCGTGATTACCACCACCGCAGAGAGCCAGCAACCGAGCAGCGGCATCGCGACGATCGTCGAGGATCATCGTGCACAGGAGCACGGAGAGCCCCATCACCGCTGCCAGCCCTCCGCACAGCAGGATCACGTACCAGTCCGGCACCACCTCCGCCATTAGCGCCCCGTCTCGAGCTCCGGCAAGCGGAAACAGAGGAGAAGGAGAGAGAAGGAGGAGCGAGGCCAAGTGTGAGGAAGAAGAGGAGAATGCCGCGGTCATTTTATAAGCCCGAGCTCGGTGTTCGGTGGGCGAGGTCCACCAGCGCCGCTCGTCGCCCGACCGCCGGTGTTCGGAGGCGAATCCATAGCGATGCCGACAGCAAGACTGGCCCAGCGAGGTGAGTGCACGCTGCACCGGCAGCTAACGCCAGCGCGCTACTGCTGATGCGGCCTAGGTGCCCTACGGCGCTAGGCGTCGCCGGTGGGGAAAGCGCGGAGGCGTCGCGGAGAGAGGAAGAAGAAAGAGCCGGAGGAAGAAGAAGAGGTGACCGTGGGCCGGGTCCACCTGTCACCCGAGAGAGCACTTGTGTTCTCGGCACGACCAGCGTATTTTTTTAATTTAGAATTTATTCTAAATTTATGTCCAGTGTAGAAACCGCTAGTTTTCCCCAAAACCGTGGATTTTTTCCCACACCACACCAGTACCCCACTGTATTTTTGCACCACTTATTGCTCTCACTGTAGCCAGTTTCGTTTTTATGCATATTTATTTATTTAAATTAACTCTTAGCAAATCTCGAGGACGAGATTTTTCTTAAGGGGGGTAGTAGTTGTAACACCCCAAAATTTTAGCCAAGTTTGAGATGTTAAATTTTTGCCAAGAGTTTCAAAATTTTATTTCTGTTGATTTCAGAACTCTTCTTTTAATATTAAGGAGTCTTTTCCAAGTGGAGCTTTCCAAAACATATTGGACTTCTATGCTCTCTTTATAACATTTTCTTAATCAGTAGATTTATTTATTAAATTACTTCACCCTGAGCTTTATTCATTAAAATGAATGGTTTTAAATTTTGGAGCTCTTTTTGAACTACAACCATTTGATAGATTCACTTAAAATTCCAACCAAAATTTGGAGATGTCATGTGATGTCTCTAAATCACTTATGTGCATTAATATAATTATTCCATTGCATATTTTGAGTTTTACACCTGTTTTTCAAATCTGGTCCAGTGGACACTTTTGCACTATAGCCTAATTAAATATTTCCCTAGAACCTCCACCAAAATTATGGGATGCCAGTGGTAGCTTGCCATCCAACTTTATGCAAAAACCTTGTGATGTTCTATGGAAAAATTAAGTATACCAACCTCTTTTTCATTCTGGACCGGACTTGTGTTTTGTACTGCAACCATCTCCTAACTTGCTCCTTTACCCATGAGCTTTCTCCTGCTTGTAGTCCTCCCTGCCAAACCCCAAGTCCAGGAGCATGCACTCTTTGGAACACTTTTGGTCCATGTAGTGATGCCTTTTTCTTTCTGTCCAGAATTGTAGTCTTGCAAAACTTGCACTAGCAAGTTTCTCCTTTTGGCAAACTAACTTCACCACCCTCTCTTGCATCCATAGAGACACTGATCTGGAGTTTTTGTCCACTCCAAGAAATGCCTAAGTACCCTTGGCATTTTGACAAACACATTAGGGGCATGATCTGTTTTGACATGATTTTTGCTTTGCACTGTGACCTTGCACCTCTGGGCAATCTAGCATGTCTACTAAGCACCTAGACGATCCTAACGTAGATCTGCTAAGTGCCAGCCTCACCCAAGCCCTGTAGCATGCCATGGCATTTCTTCGAGCATGTTCCGTGCGTGCTCTGGGCGCGAGCAGAGCACGCGTATTGCACGTGCCCCTGGCTTGCCACCACTCTGCAGAGCCGCGCCACTCACTTGGCCTCTCGCTGTGTCGCGCCAAGAACCCCGACCGCCTCTGCAGCGTTGCCCGAAGAAGCCGCTTACGGCACGCCCGCAACATAACCGCCACCGCCATGAGCAGCACCGCCCAAGCCTCCAGCGCTCGCCACCTGCCCCCTGGAACAACGCGAGCTCATCCGCAGCCTTGTCCACTAGCGCTCGTCGCCGCCACGACACCCTAAGCTACAGAATGGCGGTCACCGGCGACCTTATCCCCGGCCGCCACGGAACCGACCCCGAGCGCCTAATTAAGGAGCCCCCGAGCTCGTCTCCACACGCAGGGCAGTCTCAAACCCCCTCCCTAGGACCCCATTGGCAGCCAATCGACGCGGGGAGATCTCCTTCCCCATCTCCGGCAACCGCAGCCGCCGCCACCGCCCTGGCCATTCCGGCGTCATCAGAGCCTCCCCTTCTCCGTTCTCTTCACCAGGAGCTCTACCTTTCTCCCGTGAACTCTTCCCCCTGCTCGATTTTAATCGGGAACCACCGCCGCCCCAAAACCACTACGCCACCGAAACCATCCTCCGCCGCAGAGCTCGTCGCCGACGACTCCCTCCACCCCCATCACTCCCTCGACCACCGGAAGAACCGCCCCAGCCTTGCGGATCCATCCCCACCCTCGGGGGCCCACGAGGAGCCTCCTAGCGCCGGCGACGATCGCTGGAGCCCCCGCCTCTGTTCGGCCAGAGGAAGAAGAGGGAAGGAAGAATAGTCAAACCTGACCAGTGGGCCCCCTGGACCCACTGTCAGTGACCCCGCCCAGTCCACGTGGGTTAAGTGGAGGCACATTTCCAGTTTACGCCTTCGACGTGTACGTGTATATTCAAACGCTTTTTCTTTTGCTTTTATTTTAAATAACAGATTTTGACCAAACTTTGACTGGCTGTATCTTTTAAATACAGCTCCAAATAAATTAATTCTTTTTCCTACCTCTCTCAAATATTGTCTAGTTTATTTTAAGATTTATTTGAGAATTTTTCAAAACAACTTTTTGTGCTGCTTTGATTTTGTGTGTTAATTCATATATATTCGTTTAAATAGGATTTTTGAAGATTTCAAGATGTGTTGGAATGCACCCTGCCTTTCCATGACCCGAAGGCAAGCATTCTGAACCCTGGTGAAATTTTTGTGTGTGTTGCATATCACGGTGACAACACCACCCCGACACGAGCATACGTCATTTTATGTGAGGATGTGTTCCTACTCATGAGTGCATGTTAATGAAATTCATGCAAATGGAGTTGATATGATTGTGATAGAAATCACCGTCATATGCCTTTCATGCCTACCGGGAGGAAAGTCGGGAAGGCCTCTGTCTTGGGTAGACACGGTCTTGTCCCTAGTCCTCCGTCGAGACAGTCGTGTCCGGTATGGCATGAGGGGGTATGTCGCGTGGTGTTTCCATCTGCAGTTTGCAGTATTTGTATTGTTATACTAATCTTGCAGGGAATCTTACAACCTCCTGAGTCGATCGTAGATCGGGTCTTATGCCAGTGACCCCCATACTTGCTTCGTACTACCACTCGTCTCTACAACAAGTAGGGTACGGTTCAGTAAGTTGTCAACCCTTTTCTAGCACACACCGTACAGAGAGGCCATGGTGGAAGATACTGGAGGCATCCGGTAGTCATGCCATCGGGTCCGGGAGCATGGGTGTTTAGGTTGTAGCCGAAGGGGGTAGCTCCCCAGTTTGCGCGCGGTATAAATTTTGTGAACCCATGTTACGTCGAGGTTGTAGCCTCCCCACTTAGAGTTTTGCTTGACAGGTGTCGTGGGTGATTCCAGACACAGGTGAGTTAAGCTGGTGTGTTTTCAACAAAAAGACCGTAGACGGAATTAGTCCCGATGGACTAATGAAATCTGTTACTCGTGGATAAAGAGTACACCCTCTGCAGAGATTAAACCTATTCGAATAGCCGTGTCCATGGTTAAGGATTACAGTCTGGGATGGGTCTATTGTCGGTCTTAGTGTCGGTCTTCGGAGGTGAAACTGCTAAACCTGGAAGCATGATGGTGACTTGTGATAATTATGATTATTATTTTTGATGTGGACTAACCCGTGATATTTTTGGTATTATCGAATATCCCTGGGATGGTTCTACCTCCTGGATATTCATAGAATTTATTTATAAGCCCTTTATGTGGTGTCGCTCGGGCGCTCGATCTGCAGCAACATTGTTTTTATTTATTTATAAGCCCTTTATGTGGTGTCGCTCACGCACGCATCTATGCATTGTTTTTGTTTATTTATAAGCCCTTTATGTGGTGTCGCTAAGACGCCTCGATCGTGGCATTTCTTTTAAAACCCTTTATGTGGTGTCGCTAAGACGCCCGACTGTGGCATTTATTTTAAAGTCCTTTATGTGGTGTCGCTAAGACGCCCGACTGTGGCATTTTTTTAAAGCCCTTTATGTGGTGTCGCTAAGACGCCCGACTGTGGCATTTCTTTTAAAGCCCTTTATGCGGTGTCGCTAAGACGCCCGACTGTGGCATTTCTTTTAAAGTCCTTTATGTTATTTATTTCATAATTTTAGTACTACCACATTATTGCATATTCACAATTAACATGCTTGCACGCATCAGAGTTTTATTTATCTTTCGTGACTGACGTCATGAGCACAAGATATTTTTCAGCATATCATTGTTATATTATACCTGTGTTTAAAAATGTTTGCGAGTACATTCAAAGTACTCACTGGCTTGTCCCTGGCTATTGTCTTGGCCAGATTTCCTTGAGCGGAGAGGAACGACCGTGCCGACCGTTTCCGAACCTAAGCAACGGTGATGGCAGCCCCGCGAAGATAGGAGTTAACCTGGTCAGCTGTTCCCGTGGGAAATGGAGCCCATAGACGATGATGTTTCACAACCCGCTTCCGCCATCAACCACTAGAAACCATTTATTGTACTCACAGGCCGGAATGGTCTTGTACTGCATATTTTGTATTTTGCTTGGAATTTCTGTATCAAGTTGGTGCCTCATCAGCTAACAGTTATCCTGGGGCTGGTGAGCACAAGGGCCATTTCTGGGAATTAACACCCGGAGATCCGGTCGCGACATCAATGGTGCGGTCACGCTCTTGGAGCGTCTTCTCCAAGTCGGCCACCTTGGCAAGGGCCGCCTTCAGCTCGGCGTCCTTGCCCTCGGTCGCCTTCACGGACGCTTCGCAGCGGCGGTCTCCTCTTGACGGGCCTCCTCCGTCGCGGCCATCTGCCCTTTCAGGCGCTCCACCTCGGCCTGGAGCTGGCCCTTGTCGTCCGCCAGCTTGCTGCGTTGCTGGTCCACCTCGGCCAGGGCCCGCTGCGCTCCACCACCTTGGCGGCCTCCGCCTTGAGGCGCTCCACCTCGGCCTCAAGACGGATCTTGTCGCACGCCAACTGCTCCTGCAGCCGGCTGGCTTCGTCGAGCGACCGCCGGGCCACCGCCGCCTGCGCCACCTCGGCCCCAAGCCGGCCGGCATTGGCGACAAGCCGGTCGTAGTGGAGGCTGGCCCGAAACAGTCGGGTCTTTCGAGACAGCACCTCGGCTAAAAAGAGAAGATTCAGAAACGAAGGACCAATTTTAAGATCCGACCCAACTGTTACACAGTTGGCCCGAATCTCGGGGGCTACACCCAGTGGGTGCGCTAGCGCGCCCCCACTAAAAAAGAGCACAAAAAAATACCTGCAGCGACACGGAGCTCCTCCTCCTTGGCGGCGAGCTGTTCCTTGAGCTCCCTATACTTGCCCAGGAGGCGGTTGAAGGCGCTGACCCGGTAGGCATCCAGTTGCTGTAAAAGGCAACAATCAGCACAAAGACGGCATTCTATAGATTCGACCCAACTGCTACATAGTTGGCCCGAACCTCAGGGGCTACACCCAGTGGGTGCGCTAGCGCGCCCCCACAAAGAAGAAGCTACAAAAGAAGAAATATCAGAAGATGAGAAAGGAGCTTACCAGCACGGTGCGCTCCAGCTCCCGCGTCCGCTCCACCTTGGCCTGGGCAAAGGCCTTGATCCAGTTCGTCCGCCCGCGCAGACGGCGGCTGACGGCTTCCATCGCCGCCTCCTCCTGGGTCTGGGGCCCGAAGAGTACACCGGCCTGGCCCCGTGCCGACAGCGACCCGGCGGGCCGGCATCCCCCTGGCCTAGGCACCAGGGCATGCTCTCCGCCGGCCGCTCCCCCTGCGGCCGGCGCCTCTTCCGACGCCCTTTCCGGCGCCGCCACCGGCTCGGCAGCCGGGGAGGCCTGTTGCGCCACCACCCACGGTGCCTCGCTCGCTGACGCCTGGGGCGTCCCCTGTGGCGCCATCCGTGGCGCCTCCTCCAAGGCGGTGTCGCCGCCGCCTCCGCCGACCCCCGCCCGCTCAACCACATCGATCCGCGGCGTGGTGTCGTCCTCAACGACCACGACCTCCCGGTCGAGGTCCACCACCTCCGCACGACCTCCTTGGTCGTACTCCCTCACCGACGACGGCTCAAAGACCGTCGCCGCCACCACCGTCCCCACTGGCATCTCCATCCAGGCCGGCTCCTCGCCGGCTCGCGCCCACGTCGTTGCGGCGTTGATCCAGGCTTGGACCGATGCCGCCTCTAGCTCCGCCTCGGACCGGTTCCGGTCCCGCCAGGCCAAGCTTTTGGTGTTGGTCGGGTCCAGGCCAAGATCCGGATCCGCCTGCTGCTCCTCCTCGCCTCGGTCGATGGCGCCGGACCGGCTCCTCTGGAACACGGCACCCTCGATGGACGCGGCGTCCGCCGCCGCCCTCACCAGCGCGATCGGCGACCTAAAGTCCAAGACAAAGTAAGCAACAGGCGGGGCCGCTCGGCCACTCGGATGCAAGTAAGAGAAAAACTTACCCCGACAGCACCAGAACGGCGGGCCTCGCCGGCTTCTCCTGTGCAGTGTCGCGCCTCCTCTTGGCGGCAGGCCTCGCACCCCCAAACAGATCCACCGCGCGCTTCACGGCCGGAGACCGCTCCCAGCGCCCCTTGCGATGACCCGGCATCGCCCGCACCGCCGACTCCTCCGCCCAGCGCCACCGCACCAACGGCCCGCATCAGCATTGCCCGTGCCGCATCGCGCCCGGCAACTCAAGGAATATGCAAAGCCAAACTTACTCGCATGGCATCCTGCGCCGATGTCGGCGGCCGCCTCCTCTCCTTCGCTATGGGCCACGGGCTCCTCTGACGCGGCCTGCACCACCTGCGACGGCGCCTGGGCGTAAGGATGCCGGATGGCATTCAAAACACCTCCCGGGCCGCATCTAGAAGAATAAGAAGATGCACTGCAGCAAAATACGGAGACCAGGGACTGACCATGGGCGCCGGATTCGTGTGGTTGTACGGCTGCTTGCCGAACTACCAGTCATCCCGCAGCACGGCCTAGGAGATGTCGTTGACCCGGCGCACGACCAGGCCCGCCCCCAAGCGCATGTCCGACATGCGGTTGGGATCATGAAGACCGGTCATCTGACCGATTAGGCTGCTGCGTCGCTGCAGCGGCAGGACCCGGCGCATAATGAAGGCGGCGATAAGGTCGGTGCCGGTGAGCCCCTCCCGCGCCTTCATCTCCGGCACCCGCTCACAGAGATTGAGTATCTCCTCCGACGGATGCCTGGGGTAATAACCCCAGTTCCACTTCGCCTGCGGCGGCGCGTTGACGAAGGGTGGCAAATTGATGCGATCCGCGCCGAGGTTGTTGACGTAGAAGAAAGAATTCCGCCATTTCTTGGCAGAATCCTCCAACGGAATCTTGGGGCAATCGGCGCCCGACCGCTTCGAGATGAAAGCGGCCCCGCAGTCAGAGAACTCCTTGGCCTTCGGCCCCTGCTTCTTCAAAGAGAAGAAGCGCACCCAGAGGTCGATCGAAGGTTCAACCCCTAGGTACCCCTCGCAGAGGATGACGAAGCCCGAGAGCTGCGATGGCGCGGCGTAAGTGATACGTCTCCAACGTATCTATAATTTATGAAGCATTCATGCTATTTTATTATCTGTTTTGAATGATTACGAGCTTTATTATACACTTTTATATTACTTTTGCGACTAACCTATTAACCGGAGGCCCGGCCCATATTGTTGTTTTCTTGCCTATTTCAGTATTTCGAAGAAAAGGAATATCAAACGGAGTCCAAACGGAATGAAACCTTCGGGAGCGTGATTTTTGGAATGAGCGTGATCCAGAGACTTGGAGTTGAAGGCAAGGAAGCTTGAGGTGGCCACGCGAGGGTGGGGCGCGCTTCTATCTCGTGGGCCCCTCGAGGATCCCCCGACCGACTTCTTTTGCCTATATATTCCCATATACCCTAAAACCATCGAAGGACACAATAGATTGGGAGTTCCGCCGCCGCAAGCCTCTATAGCCACCAAAAACCTCTCGGGAGCCCGTTCCGGCACCCTGCCGGAGGGGGGATCCCTCACCGGTGGCCATCTTCATCATCCCGGCGCTCTCCATGACGAGGAGGGAGTAGTTCACCCTCGGGGCTGAGGGTATGTACTAGTAGCTATGTGTTTGATCTCTCTCTCTTGTGTTCTCTCTATGGCACAATTTTGGACCTCATGTGCAACGCACACCCTCAACTTGATGGTCGAAGCGGTTGGTAAATTAAAGCAATTTGGTTCTACAATTACCAAAGCAAAGGAGATGACTATTTTTCTTTATGCACATCATGCAACATTGGCGTTGATGAGGTCTCATACAAAAAAGAGAGACATTGTTAGGCCGGGAGTGACAAGATTTGCTTCAGCATTTCTTACCTTGCAAAGTCTTGCTGCAAAGAAGAAACAACTAAAGGAGATGTGTTGTAGTGATGCTTGGGAACAATGCAAGCATACACGCATTACAAGGAAAGGAAAATCGGCTCATGCCACAATAATTAGTAGGACCTTCGGAAGAATGTGTCTCTTTGCATCAAGGTAAGAAAATTAATAATGTTCTTTAATTGTGTCTTGTCATCTTGTGTTATATGTAATATGTTAAATACTAATGTTGTGCTTATTGCAATGCAAGGTTTTTGAGCCATTGGTGAAGGTGCTTCGATTGGCTGATAGTGATGGACAGTCCATGGCCTCTATGTATGGAGAAATAATAGAGGCAAAGAAGGCAATATTGCTTGCGGTTGAAAATTCAGAGAAGGACTATAAGATCATCACAACGGCCATGGAGAGCAAGATGAATGGGAGGTTAGATACGCCATTGCACATGGCCGCATATGCATTGAATCCCTATTATAGTTATGCTACCCCAAACATATTTGTCGATGTAGAGGTCATGAGTGGATTGATGGAAGTTATTGAGACCTTCTATCATGATGATGATGAGAAGCAAAATAAAGCACTTAACGTAGACTTTCCAAGGTTTAAAAATAAGGAGGGCATGTTTGCGAAGTTGGCTGCCTCAAAAGCTATAACGAATGCAAATTTCAATCCCGGTAAGCTTGTTCTCCTACATACTCTTTGTCTTTTTGCATATTGCATTTCTGAATTTATGGGTTAATGGGTTGATGCATAATACTTTGTTTTTTGTTTTCTCATGTAGGAGAGTGGTGGGCAACTTATGGACTACAAACTCCTACGCTGATGCACATGGCTTTGAGGATACTCAACTTGACCACAAGTTCTTCCGGATGTGAACGGAATTGGAGTGTTTTTGAACAAGTAACTCTTGAATCTCAACTTGTAATTATTCAAATTTGATCTTTAGTTCCTTACTTTATTTATGAACAAATGTGAATGACTACTTGATTAGGCTTTACCTTGCAATTTTTAGGTGGATGCTAAGAGGAGAAATAAACTAGATGTGAGTCGTAGGGACAACCTAGTTTATATCCAATTCAATGGAAGAATGATGGACAAAAGAAAGAAATGTTCCTCCTCTCGTGATGTTCTCCTTGGTGAAGATGCTTCCATGGCACAAGATTGGATATGTGAAGATGCATATGTTGAGGACGAGGTTGATCCCGAGACCACCATTGATGATGAAGTGGGAGCCACCGAGGCTATAGAGCCTCGTGGGAGTGCAAGAGTGAGAGAACTCCATGAAGTAGAAGAATTGTTGCTGATGAAGATTCAGAAAATGAGATTTCTTTGGAAGAGGAGATAGAATTTGAGTCCGATAATGATGAGATGATTGCAACAAATGAGGATGAGGATGAGGACGAGGACAGAACACAACCTTAATTCTTTGGGCCATGCTATTTAGTATTTACCTAGTAATTTATTTTGGGTGTGGCCTTGTGGGAGAAGGAGAACTTTGTCTATGTGTGCTATTTGGTATTTTCCTAGTTTGAGTATCAACTTGTCATGCAATGCAACTATGCAAGATTGCAAGAATCCATGAACTATATTTATTTGTGTTTTATGGTTGAGGGCCTTGTTATGTTATGCACTTATGCAAGAAGTCAAGAACTATGATTATTTGTGTTTTATGGCTGTTGTGAATTGTCACTTGTGGACCTTGCTATGTCATACTATCATATCATACATACCTGATACTTGTGGGCCTTTCTATGTCATGTGATACATACTTGTGGACCTTGTTATGTTATGCAAATTCAAGAACTATGATTATTTGTTATTAAGTTATTACAAGTCTTAGAGATAGAGCACATAATGATTGTCACCATACTTGTCGAATATATCATATTTTAGAGCATTGTTGTCACACACACGTACACTCATACAATACTTCGTTTTTTTAACTCACATGTCACAACTCACATATGACCTCGGATCAAAATAATCAAAACATAAAAGTTGTTCGTTTTGCCGATACGAATAACTTTCATGTTGATTTTTTTTTCATATTAGGTACTTACTCATTCCAGGACATTTAAATAAATTCTTGCGTGGCCAAAATATGGTCCCAACACCAGAATTCTGAGATTTATAAAAAAACTAATCGATTAATGCTCGACCGATTAATTCCGATTAATCGGCCGATTCACGATTAATCCCTACTTCCTAGTTGACCGAGCAGTTACCTATTACCGATTTCCTAAACATTGCTATTTCCTATGCCTGCATTGTTGGAATCCTCCAATTCAAACGAGCACTTACAGAATTACTTCTCTTACAGATGGTTGTCAAAGAAAACCTTGCGTGGTTTGTCCCGCTCCTGCTGCGTCGTCCTCCACCCCAGCTCAGCTGCTCCAACGACAGAAGGGTCCAGCACAGTAGGGATCCGGCCACCAGACTGTCTTTTGCCGCCTCAGATCTTCTTCCCCGCCGCTGGCAGCCATGAAACTGCATTACCATCATCAACCGAGCAGATGACCTCGAGGACTACACGGGTCCGCAAGAGAGGTCGCACTCTTTCGTGTCTGCTTACGTTATGCATCACTTAATATTACATGCTACTTTATCGTCCTTTTCACCGATTAGACTCTGAGTCAGCTCCAAACTAATGGTCAAACTTGAGTTTTTAAATGGTTGTGCGGTACATATCAGGGTCGCTATCAATAGTATCTATCTACTATATAGTTAATCTCCGGTGTCTACTATGAGTTTCATGTTGGGTGGGAAACAAGCAGTAAAGAAGCCATTATCTGTATTTTTTAACTGAAGCCATTATCTGCCTGCTATTATTGGTTTTGGGTCTATCCACAGGTTGCTACCATCACTTTGGATTTCTGCATGCACTCCTTACATAATCTCACTATGTTTTATTCCTATGCATGACAGTTATTGTAAACAATGGAACTGAACATGTAGAGCAAAAGAGACGAGCCTTGCATGGCAATAAAATTTCATGCAGACGCCGCTCCATGGTAGGAGCAAAGGCAGCCCCCCTCCACGCATTTCGGATTGTAATCGAGAGGAAGATCTATGTTCTGAGGGGGATTCAGAAGGAGAAGACAACTCCTATTTACCCCCTGAGGTCTTCACTCTAACTTGGCATGCTGATGTTGGTTATATCATGCATATGGTGTCTTGCATTGGTTACTTTATCCATCAAATATGTCATCTGCTTAGTTTAGACATCCTTTATGTGAATTCCATCTGTTTAGTTTATTCATCGTTTATGTGAATTATGCAACGCCATCTTGTTTAGCCAGGCATCATATATGTGAATTTTGCAATGCCATCCTGCTTAGCCAGTCATCTTATATGTAAATTATATCAGGCCATCCTTTTTTGCGTTACATATTACATTTGTCAACAATGTTAGTACATTCAACTGCTCTTCGTGTGCATCAGCCATTTGACACGGTGATGGCAAATTCTGGAGTGAAAACAAGGTCTTCAGAGCAGACTATGCTATCTGACGAAGCGCATATCTTGTTGGTTATGGATAGCTCCTCAGAGGAGGATTCGGAGACAGATGACCAGTCCTATTCCACCCCCCCCGAGGTGTATGCTCTAACTTGGCAGGGTTATGTTGCTCATATCGTGCATATGGTGTCTCGCATTGATATGTCATTTGATTAGTTTAGACATGCTTTGTGTGAATGCCACCTGTTCAGTGTCTAATTACCATATATGTGAATTATGCATTGCCATCTTGTTGCAAGACATTATATATGTGAATTATACAATGCTATCTTGTTGCAAAGGCATTGTATATGTGAATTATGCTATGCCATGCTGTTTAGCCAATCATCATGTATGTGAATTATATCATGCTATCATTTTTTGTATTACGTGTACCATTTGTCGACAACGTTTGTATATTCAACTACTCTTCGTGTGCATCAGCCATTTAAAGCGGTGATGGAAGTATCTGGAGTGAAAACAAGGTATTCAGAGTAGACAATGCTACCTGCTGAAGCAGACATCTTGCTGGTTACAGAGAGCTCCTCAGAGGAGGATTCAGAGACTGATGACCAGTCCTATTTCCCCCCTTAGGTCTATTATCAAACTTGGCAGGGTTATATTACCCATGTCATGCATGTTGTCTTGCATTGCTTAGTTTTTACATCATATATGGATTGCCATCTGCTTACTTGCTTACTATATAAATCATATATTTGAATTATATCATGCCATCATGTTTACATAGTACATACACATCATCTATCTGAATTATGGCATGGCAACCCATTTAATAAAGACATCATATAGTTATATCATCTCATCCTGTTTAGTGTTTACAGTCATCATAATTTGAATTTTGGCATTCTATCCGTGAATGTATGTGAATTATGGCATGCCAATCTATTTAATAAACACATTATATAGTTATTCATGTCATCCTGTTTACATAGTCTCATATTTTGAACTATGTCTTTCCATCTTTTTTAGTTAGCCATCATAATGTGAAATCGTGTCATGCTATCATGTTTAGTTAACCATCATATATGTGAAATTGTGTCATGTCATCATGTTTGGTTAGACAACATAAATATGAATTATTTCATGCCCTCTTTTATTCCCCACTGTCCATTGCACCTGTCTATCATACAATGTCTACACTTTCAATTACTTTTCTTGTTTATCAGCCATTTGAATTGGAGAGCGTGATGGCAGTATCTAAGGGAGTAACAACACGGTCTTTAGAAAAGATAGTGCTACCAGTTGATGCAGATAGAACCACGGTTGTACTTGCCCAAGGACCAGATCCACCACACATAACCCAGACTCTTGCAGATTGTACCCCTACCTAGTTGGACAGAGAACCAGCTACACCCCTTCTAAGCCCAACCCCGGTAGATAGTAACCCAGTTCCAGTTGACACAGCACCGTGTCCACCACAGAGCAGCCAAACACGAGCAGTTAGTAAGGGAACTGCAGTGCCCAAAGCACGAGGACCACCACTCCGAATCCCAAATCAACACTTAAAGGAGAAGAAGATTTGTTCTCAGGTCAGGTTCTATAGCTATGGTTCATACTCCTTTGTTGTTGCATTATTGTATTTACTCATACCAACTATTTTCAAATTTGAAGGATGGAATTGAAACTCCAATGGCGCAACAGGTATGTTTTAAACCTGTTTCTTTAACTGGTTTCTTTGTTGTAACCTGCTCTATGTTGATTTCAGTTTCAATTGAATAAACAGTTATGTTCTCATGTCATGCACATTACAAGTGTTGTTATTGCTCTATAGTTACCCACACTTATATTATGTCTATTTTGCTTTGTCTTGAACAAATATTATTTGAACTGTGTCTCTATCTTGATTTGGCAACAAAAGCTAGAATGATATAGACCATAAAGTGACCATGGTACATAGATATATGTTTGTTTCATGTGTTATCCTGTCCACTTTACTACTGAACTCATTTACCAAAATGAGTTTCATATACAACATAGTAAACATGTGATGTGTCCGCTTGTTTCTCTTTTAGAATGCGGACAAAATATTGGAGAACAAGACCGCGTTATCCAATGGTAAAGGAAGTAATGAGATAAGGTTCAAGATAGCGAGACATCCCAGTTGGTCTCCAAGAAAGCTGATAAAACTATCTTGACGACGGTGAGGGAACCCAAAAGTCCTGTCTTGATGTAGTGTTCGAGTTCTCGCCACTCATCACTGGCACAAGCTCTTGAACTTGCTGCTTGAATCAGTTCGTCTTCTTGAGTCTCAACTTCAAGTTGAAAGACATCGATCGAGATGTCTTTGACAGAAGTCAAGGACCGAGGAAGTCCCTACAGAATTCAGATGCATATTTTACGGTGCAACGACAAGTTACTGGAGGATTTAAACGCCAAACAAGAGAAAGTTAATAATCTTGCTAAGCATCTTGCCAGCATTATGGGTACCTAGCATATTGTTTCTTGAGATCTTCTGAAGTGGTTTCAGTTCTGGATTTGTTTTGCTGTGGCGTTTATTTGCGGTGGTCGCCAACTTTGGCAACCAGTGTATATGATATGCTGCTTTGTTCCCTATATTTGCACTGGTGGCGAACTTTGATGCCTAGTGGATGTAATATGTGTAATAGCTGTGATAGCCCAGCGTTAGTTGCTTGCTTAATTATTTCCTTGTTGTCTTGTTTATTTGTTTGCTTGTAGTCATTGCAGTTCCTTTTCCGCGGTTTGATAGTGGCTGCAATAACCTATTTTTTAAAACTAGGCCACAATAACCTTGGGCTAATATTTACCGTAGTGACACTGGGCCTCCTACTGGCCGTAGAAACAGTAGGCCTTCTACGGGCCGTAGAAACAATGGGACTTCTACGGGCCGTAGAAACAATGGGCTTTCTGCGGGCCGTATCATCAATGGGCCTTATACGGGCCATATGATCGATTAGCCAAACATGGGACAAACAGACGCATTATGGCCGTAAGCGGGCTAGAGTTGGAATAAATACGTTCATGGGCCGACCATAACGGGCCATCGTTAATAGGCTGTATTTGATAACGCTATGAAAACGCCCAATGTATTAACGGACCACAAGCGGGCCGATCAGAACCACGGGCTGAATTTGGCCCAAGCGAAAAAATGATAGTAACAGTAGTAAGTAAGCGAATCTTTGAAATGAGCCCAAGAATAAATGGGCTCGAGAAGGCTGAAAGATAACATGGGCTGGAAGCCCAACGGAATAACGGGCTGTTAATGGGTATAAAGGATACACGTTCATTACGGGCCGTTTCACCACGGGCCGTTAATGGGTGTAAAGTGATACCTTTGTTCATTACGGACCAGTTTCACCATGGGCGTTAATAGGCCAAGAGTTACGTAGGGCCTCATATGGGCGAAAGGCGTCATGGGCCATATATGCGCCGAAGTGAAAACGGCTGGAATCATATTGGATGGCCCGATGACGCTCTCGGGCCTAATTCGGATAGGGCGTACGGGCCTTGGGTTAGCGGGCTGTAAATGGGCTATATGCGAACAGGCCGTTAACGAGCTTTCCATGGGCCAGCCCGCCACCTTTTGACCAAGTCAAACGGGCGGCCTTTTCACGAAATGGGTCTCTGTTGGGCGTGTCACGTGTCGACGTATCATAGGCGCCTTCGTCCAATGAGTGGATAACATCTGTCCCAGCGATGAGCGGAACCGTGTTTCCTCCAGCCAATGATAATTTTACCGTGGAAAATCCCCATTGGTCGGGCTGTTAACGGGTTATCGGATCCAAAACCCGACCCGATAGCTTAACGGCGTTCCGTTATGGTGGATGCCACGTGTCGGTCACCCTTGACGAAAGCACTTCTTTGACGCGCGATTTATCGTCATGGAAGTGGACACTTCCGTCATGATAATTTTGGAAATGGCATGGAACACTTCTACGACAGCACAGGTATGACTATCTTGATTCTGTCATAAAATCGTCATGGATGTACATGCATGACAGAAAACGCGACCTACTGTGACAAACACGTATCATCATGGAAGTGTATTTTTTGTAGTGTCCGCACGCACTCCAGATCCACTTTGCCGCCTCCAACAACATCGCCGAGTACGAAGCCCTTGTGCACGGCCTCCGGCTTGCCAAGGAACTCGGCATTTGGCGCATCCTATCCTACATCGACTCGGATTTGGTGGTGCAACAGTGCTCCGGCGAGTGGGACGCCCGCGACCCCAACATGGCGAGCTACCATTTCGTCGTCTAGAAGCTGTCCGGATTCTTCGAGGGCTGCGAGTTCCTCCACGTCCCGCGCACGGAAAATGAGGCAGCTGACACGCTCGACAAAATCGCCTCGTCCCGGCAGTCCATCCCGTCCGGTGTCTCCCTCGAGCATCTGCACAAGCCGACCGTCAAGCCATCTCTGGGCTCCGAATCCATCCATGTCCCGGATGACCCGGCCGCGCCTCAACCTGGCCCGGGGACTGCCCAACCCGGCCCAGGGACTGCCGACCTCGGCTCGGGATAGAAGTCGCCAACCCGACCACCATCACCCTCGACCCAGTCGCCCCCATCCCCGACCCGGGGGCTGCTCAGCCTGGCTCTGGGTTGCCGACCCGGAACCCGCCCTGGTGGCCGTCTTCGCCGTGGTGACGGCCCCATCTTGGGCCCTGCCCATCTTAGAGTTCCTGGAGAACGGGGTCCTCCCCATGGACGAGACCGAAGCCCGGCAGGAGCAGCGCCGGGCGTCCGCCTACAGCATCATCAACAACGAGCTCATCAAGCGCAGCTCCACCGGCATGTTCCAGCACTGCGTCGACCAGGACCAAGGCATTGAGATCCTCCTCGACATACACCAGGGTGAGTGCGGGCACCACGCCGCCTCGCGGTCCCTAGTGGCCAAGGCTTTCTGCCATGGTTTCTACTGGCCTACGGCCCTCCAAGACGCTGAATCACTTGTCCTCAAGTGCGAGGGATGCCAGCGCTTCAGCAAGCGCAGCCACCAGCCAGCGTCAGCACTCCGGACCATCCCGATCGCCTGGCCCTTCGCGATCTGGGGACTCGACATGGTGGGGCCCTTAAACCGCACGAGGCAGCATGACGCATTTGCTCGTGGCGGTGGACAAGTTCACCAAGTGGATCGAAGCACAGCCAATCAAGAAGCTGGACGGGCCGACGGCCGTCCGGTTCGTCAAAGACATTGAAGTATGTTATGGCATGCCGAACAGCATCATCATGGACAACAGCACCAACTTCGCCAAGGCGTGCTCGCACAATACTGCTCCATCTCTGGCATCCGCCTCGACCTGGCCTCCCTTGCGCACCCGCATTCCAACAGGAAGGTCGAGCGGGCCAACGGCCTCATCCTATCCGGCATCAAGCCGCGGCTCGTCGAGCCGCTAATCTGCTCACCCGGCAGCTGGCTCGACAAGTTATCGGCCGTCCTCTGGAGTCTCCGAACCACACCTATACGATCGACCGGGTTCACCCCGTTCTTCCTCGTCTATGGAGCCGAAGCCGTCATCTCGAACGACGTCGAGTTTGACTCGCCGCGTGTCGCGATGTACACTGAAGTCGAAGCCAAGGAAGCTCGCGAAGACGGCGTCGACCTACTCGAAGAAGCCGGCCTCCTGGTGCTCAGCCGTTCAGCCATCTACCAGCAAGGCCTGAGGCACTACCACAGCAAGAAGATCAAGCCCCTCGCATTCCGCAAGGGAGACCTCGTCCTCCGACTCGTCCAAGAGCAAGCCGGCCAGCACAAACTGTCCCCTCCATGGGAGGGCCCGTTCATCGTCAGCATGGCCTTGTGCGATCGCAATGCCTACTACCTCATCGTCGCACGCAAGACAAACAAGCGCAAGAGAGACACCGCCGGTGAAGAAACAACCTGGCCGTGGAACGCGGAACTCCTCCACCCGTTTTACAGTTAGCTATATGCACGTATGTATCGTTGCCTTTTGTAATCGCATGAAACTATGGAGTCCCCGAATGATGCTCGGGGGCTGCCCTTTCCCGACCAAGTTATTGTGTCTCCTACATTTATGCATCACTTTGCTCTTAAACCTGGACACCGGTCCAACTCGCTCGACCCGGGGGCTCGGGGGTTGGTCGGCTTGGTCGGCACCCGCTGCCTTCCTTGGTGATTTCTGACGCGTTCGGGACACCGCGGCCCCCCACTTTGCCCTAGGCCACAGAACCGGCTTCGGCTGTCGGCTGGCAAGCACAACGGGCCAGAGCTCCAGCACGCATCAAACACTAAGTCAAAGGCTGCCGGGTCGCCCAACTCGGCCCGTCACTTTAAAATGGCTGCACGACCGTCTGCTCGCCAACCGGCTCTGCCGGATTGCCGCCAGCCGGCCCAGTGGGTGTTTCACTCGCGCTCACCGTCTTGAAAGCCTAAGTACTGCACACTCCTCTCAAAAAACCGAACTCCTTGTCACGGACCAGAGCCTCGGCTGTCAGACTCGCGGGGGGGAGGTTCGAGGGTGGAAGGTCGCAAGAAAACAGCTCAAAAAGCGAAACGCAAAAGCACAGGCATCCACGAAATATACACATCACAAATTATTAAAGGAACAGGCCCAAGGCCAGAGTTCATTACACACAAAATCCCCCAGTGGGTGGGTGGCCCTGCTACCTAACAGAAATTTTCACTAAGACATAATAGGGCAGCCTCAGGCATCTCCAGCTCCGGGTCGCGCAGCTACGACTACCTCGCGGCGGCCTCCGGGTCCACCGAAGTGCCGGTGTCTTCCTCCTCGGCATCCTTGTTGCGGTAGACGCCCGTATCCTCGGAGCTGCCCTCCCGGTCTGCAGAAGTGATACGTCTCCAACGTATCTATAATTTTTTATTGTTCCATGCTATTATATTACCCCTTTTGGATATTTATGGGCTTTATCTTACACATTTATATCATTTTTTGGACTAACCTACTAACCGGAGGCCCAGCCCATATTGCTGGGTTTTTTTTGCCTTTTTCAGTATTTCGAAGAAAAGGAATATCAAACGGAGTCCAAACGGAATGAAACCTTCGGGGCGTGATTTTTGGAACAAACGTGATCCACAGGACTTGGAGTGCAAGTCAAGAAGCAGCCGAGGCCTCCACGATATAGGAGGGTGCCCCCCCATAGGGCGCGCCCCCTGTCTCGTGGGCCCCTCGGGCGGCCACCGACGTACTTCTTCCTCCTATATATACCTACGTACCCCGAAAACAACCGGGGGCACCACGAAACAAAATTTCCACCGCCGTAACCTTCTGTATCCGCGAGATCTCATCTTGGAGCCTTCGCCGGCACTCTGCCAGAGGGGGAATCAACCACGGAGGGCCTCTACATCAACATCCTTACCCCTCCGATGAGTTGTGAGTAGTTTACCATAGACCTACGGGTCCATAGTTATTAGCTAGATGGCTTCTTCTCTCTTTTTTGGATCTCAATACAATGTTCTCCCCCTCTCTTGTGGAGATCTATTCGATGTAAACTCTTTTTGCCGTGTGTTTGTCGAGATCTGATGAATTGTGGGTCTATGATCAAGTTTATCTATGAATAATATTTGAATCTTCTCTGAATTATTTTATGTATGATTGAGTTATCTTTGCAAGTCTCTTCGAATTATCAGTTTAGTTTGGCCTACTAGATTGGTCTTTCTTGCCATGGAAGAAGTGCTTAGCTTTGGGTTCAATCTTGCGGTGTCCTTACCCAGTGACAGAAAGGGTTGCAAGGCACGTATTGTATTGTTGCCATCGAGGATAACAAGATGGGGTTTATATCATATTGCATGAGTTTATCCCTCTACATCATGACATCTTGCTTAATGCGTTACTCTGTTCTTATGAACTTAATACTCTAGATGCATGCTGGATTGCGGTCGATGTGTGGAGTAATAGTAGTAGATGCAGGCAGGAGTCGGTCTACTTGTTATGGACGTGATGCCTATATACATGATCATGCCTAGATAATCTCATAGCTATGCGCTTTTCTATCAATTGCTCGACAGTAATTTGTTCACCCACCGTAATACTTATGCTATCTTGAGAAAAGCCACTAGTGAAACCTATGGCCCCCGGGTCTATCTCTTATCATATTTGCTCCCAATCTACTTTTATTTGCATTTTTACTTTTTGCATCTATACTACAAAATACCAAAAATATATTTATCTTATCATTCTATCTTTATTAGATCTCACTTTCGCAAGTGGCCGTGAAGGGATTGACAACCCCTTTATTGTGTTGGTTGCGAGTTCACAGTTTGTTTGTGTAGGTGCGTGGGACTTTTGAGGAGCCTCCTACTTGATTGATACCTTGGTTCTCAAAACTGAGGGAAATACTTACGCTACACTTGCTGCATCACCCTCTCCTCTTCGAGGAAAACCAACGCAAGCTCAAGACGTAGCAAGAAGGATTTCTGGCGCCGTTGCCGGGGAAGTCTTCGCTCAAGTCAAGACATACCAAGTACCCATCATGTGACGCCCCCGATTTAATCGTACACTAATCATGCACGCAAATGTGTACGACCAAGATCAGGGACTCACGGGAAGATATCACAACACAACTCTACAAATAAAATAAGTCATACAAGCATCATAATACAAGCCAGGGGCCTCGAGGGCTCGAATACAAGTGCTCGATCATAGGCGAGTCAGTGGAAGCAACAATATCTGAGTCTGAGACATAAGTTAAACAAGGTGCCATAAGATGGCTAGCACAAAGCGGGATCTGAATCGAAGAGGAGCAGGCCTCCTGCCTGGATCCTCCTAGGTTACTCCCCCGGTCGTCGCTGGGCTGCACGTAGTAGTAGGCGCCTCGAGTAGTAGTCGTCGTGGCGGTGGCGTCGACTCACAGGCTCCAACGTGCAGTTGCAGCAATCGAGTAGGGATAGGGAAAAAGGGGAACAAGGCAACCGTGAGTACTCATCCAAAGTACTGCAAGCAAGGAGCTACACTACATATGCATGGATATATGTGTAAAGGCCATATCAGTGGACTGAACTGCAGAATGCCAGAATAAAAGGGGGATAGCTAGTCTTAACGAAGACTACGCTTCTGGACACCGGTCTTGCAACAGGTAGGAGGGAACGATCTGAAGTCCTCCAAGTAACATCATATAGCAATAATCCTACCCGCAATCCCCGCTCATATCCACGAAGCGAGAGCGAACACCGTTGTATCGCACTTAGAAGGGTGTGTTTTATCAAGTATCCGGTTCTAGTTGTCATAAGCTCAAGGTACAACTCCAAGTCGTCCTGTTACCAAGATCACGGCTATCCGAATAGATTAACTTCCTGCGGGGTGCACCATCTTACCCAAAGACGCTTGATCCCATTTGGCGGACACACTTTCTGGGTCATGCCCGCCGCGGAAGATCAACACGTCGCAGCCCCACCTAGGCACAACAGAGAGGCCAACACGCGGTCTAAACCTAAGCGCCGAGGGTCAGGGCCCATCGCCTCGAAAGCACACTTGCAGACGTTCGTCTGTCTGTGAAGGAGCAGACCTAGCCAATGAAAGTTCCAGTCCAATCCGGTAGCGCGCCGCTCTCGTCGTGACGTCAAGAATTGCCGGTGATACCACGGCGCCGGATACCCATAACTACTCCCGCGTAGATGGTTAGTGCGTATAAGCTCGTAGCCAACCCAGATCAAATACCAAGACCTCGTTAAGCGTGTTAAGTAACCGCGACGCCCGAACAGAGGCCAGCCCACCTCTCTCCTAAGCGGTCTCAACCTGCCTGCCCTTCGCCACAAAGTAACGATCGGGGCCGTCGGGAACCCAGGCCCACCTCTACCGGATGGAACCACCCGTCCTTTCAGCCCCATCTCCGAACAGTACCACGGTAATGTAATAGTGTACGATATATAGTATATACCGTGATCACCTCCCGAGTGATCACGGCCCGATAGTATAGCACGCGCAGACGGACAAGTATGAAGGGCCATAGATGAATGTACTAGCATCCTATACTAAGCATATAGGATTGCGGTAAGGTAACAACGAAGTTACAAGGACAAAGCTATGCAGCGGTATAGGAGTATCTGAAAACAAGAACATGCTATGCTACTCTAATGCAAGCGGATAGAGAAGAGTAAGCGATATCCGGTGATCAAGGGGGGCTTGCTGGTTGCTCTGGCAAGAGAGAGGTCGTCGGTGGCGTAGTCGATCACAGGACATCGACATCGGTCTCGGGGTCTCTACGGAGAGAAGAGGGGAAAAACAGTAAATACATAGCGAGCAAGTGCATAACAGACAACATACTGAGCTAGACGTGTTCTAACGCAGCACTAAGCGTGCCCTAACGTGGTATGAGGGTACTTGGTTAGGGGAAAACATCCGGAAGTTTTCCGGTTCCCACGTCTGTCGAGACGAGGAACCGAGAGGAAAGTTTACAGGTTCGATAGGTTAGAGGCGTGTGGTGGACGAGCGGATTGCGTATCCGGATTCGTCTCGTCGTTACGAGCAACTTTCATGTTGAAAATAT
This sequence comes from Aegilops longissima, assembly GCA_021605205.1. NCBI lineage: Eukaryota > Viridiplantae > Streptophyta > Magnoliopsida > Poales > Poaceae > Aegilops > Aegilops longissima. Next base: position 67,910,595 of record CM038682.1, on the reverse strand, counting down.
TTTAATCGAGTTACGGATTAAAAGATATGATTTTCTAAAGTATTTATTAATTTACGGAATTTAATTAAATATTTAAATTAATTGAAAAATGAGTAATGACATCAGCATGATGTCATGCTGACATCAGCAGTCAACGTTGACTGTTGACCAAGTCAACCTGACATGTGGGTCCAGGGGGACCCACCTGTCATCCTCTAATTAAGTTAATTAGGATTAGGTTAAATTAACTATAGTTTAATTAAACTTAATTAGTTAATTGAATTAATTAACCCGAATTAATTAACTTAAGTAATTACTTAATTAATTAATTATTAACTTATTTATTTATTTATTTAATTATTATTTATTTTTATTTATTTTTAAAAGTCAGGGTGGGGCCCCTAATCAGGTGACCCGGGGTTAGTGGGTTTGGGTGTTCGCTTGTCGGGCGTGCCGAGGGCGTGTGAGCGACGGGAGTGGCGCCCGTGCGAGGGGGGCTGCGCCGAGCGAGGCGAGCCGTCGGCGACGAGGGAGCCACGGGCGGCGCTGGCGAGGTCGGGTCCCGGGGATCGACGAGGTCGAGGCGGGCGGGGCGGTCTTGTCGCGGGCTCGGGGCGGCCGCACTAGGCCATGGGGCGGTGGCCACGACAAGGCATCTTGTGGCCTTGTAGCAGCCGTGGGAGCGCGCACGAGGTCGACGAGCACAGCTTCTGAGGAGGACGACGTCGCGGATGACCTGCCGGGACGAGAGAGGGAGGCAGCGGTGCTCACAGACGGATTTGTAGGGGCAGGGCAACGGGGCGGAGGAGGACGGAGACGACGGCGGAGAGATGAGGAGGCGGCGGCGAGGCCTCGACGACGGCGCAAGCGATGAGGGGCCGGGCGCCACTTTGAAGGCGGCGCCGGTGAGGTAATCATGAGGCGACGGGTCGGCAGCAGAAGCGTCGTGGCGGCGACGGCGGGGCCGGGCGATGTCGGGTCCGAGGGGAACGAGGTCGGGAAGGTTCCCGATCCAAATCGGGATCGGGGAGAGGGAGGAGGCGTCGCGGGGTGAGGGCACGAGGCACTTCCTCTGGGCATCTTGGCGCGAGGATGGCGAGGGAGAGAGTGGGGGGGGCGATAGGCTAGGGTTTGAAGTGCGCTTGGCCTATAGGCGGGGGCTGCTGGCTGGGCAGTGGGCTGGCACAGTAGGCCCGGTGGGCAGGTGGCCTGAGGGGGCTTTTCCCTTTGTTTGTATTTGTTTGTTTTTCTTAATTTTTCCTTTCCGTTTTACTTTTAGTTTTTCATTTATTTTAGCTTTAGTAAATTGCTAAAGTGGCACCTAAATAGATTTCACAAATTAAGCCACTTCCACAATAGTTTAACACTTATAACAAATTAGTTTTGAAAATGTTTATTATTTTTAAAGCACTTAAATAATTGCATTAGCTACTGTTTTATTCATTTTAGAGTATCTAAACATTTTATAAAAGTGTGGTTCCTCCACCATAATTACTTATAAATTATTTGGAACCACCCGAACACTTTGTTTTGATGTGTGAAAATTTTTGATGTTTGACAATATTTAAATTTTGAATTTGAAAGTTTCGAACCGACGCGAGAATATTCGCAGTAACCGAGGTGACGTGTCCTCATCAGTGCGGATTACTGTAGCTGAATTACCCGGGCGTCACACATCACAAACCTATTTCCCTCGCATTTACATTATTTGCCATTTGCCTCTCGTTTTCGTGTCCCCCAGTTCTCCCTTGCCGTTTTATTCGCCCTCTCTTTCCCAATCTCTCCTCTCTTTTTGCTTGTCGTTCTTCTGTTTGCTTGTGTGTTGGATTACTTGTTGCCATGGCGCAAGACAATAAGAAATTGTGTGACTTCACGAATACCAATAATAATGATTTCCTTAGTACTCTGATTGCTCCTCTTAATAATGATGAGTCTTGTGAAATCAATACCGCTTTGCTGAATCTTGTTATGAAAGATCAATTCGCCGGCCTTCCTAGCGAAGATGCCGCTACTCATCTAAACAACTTTGTTGATTTGTATGATATGCAAAATAAGAAAGGTACGGATAACAATATTGTCAAATTTAATTTATTTCCGTTTTCACTTAGAGATCGTGCTAAAGTTTGGTTTTCTCTTTGCCTAAGAATAGTATTGATTCTTGGAACAAGTGCAAAGATGCCTTTATCTCTAAGTATTTTCCTCCCGCTAAGATCATCACTCTTAGGAATGATATTATGAATTTTAAACAACTTGATCATGAGCATGTTGCCCAATCTTGGGAAAGAATGAAATTGATGCTTCATGAATTGCCCTACTCATGGTTTGAATTTATGGATGATCATACAAAAATTTATGCGGTTTGAACTTTGCTTCTAGAAATCTCTTAGATTCGGCGCTGGAGGCACGTTTATGGAAATCACGTTAGGAGATGCTACAAAACTTCTTGATAATATTATGGCTAATTATTCTCAATGGCACACCGAAAGATCTTCTAGTAAAAGGTGCATGCTATAGAAGAAATCAATGTTTTGAGTGGAAAGATGGATGAACTTATGAAGATGTTTGCTACTAAAATACTCCTCTTGATCCCAATGATATGCCTTTGTCTTCCTTGATTGATAATAATAATGAATCTATGGATGTGAATTTTGTTGGTAGGAATAGTTTTGGAAACAATGCTTATAGAGGAAATATTAATGCTAGACCGTTCCCTAGTAATCCCTCTAATAATTATGGAAATTCCTACAATAATTCTTATGGTAATTTTAATAAGATGCCCTCTGATTTTGAGAATAGTGTGAAAGAATTTATGATTTCTCAAAAGAATTTTAATGCTTTGCTTGAAGAAAAATTGCTCAAAGTTGATGATTTGGCTAGGAACGTTGATAGACTTTAAGCTTGATGTTGATTCTCTTAAAAGTAGATCTTCCCTTCCTAAGCATGATATCAATGAGTCTCTCAAATTAATGAGAATTTCCATTGACGAGTGCAAGGGAAGAACCGCTAGATTGCGTGCTAAAAAAGAAAGCTTTATAAAAGCGTGTTCTTCTAGTTTCTGTGAAAATAATGATGAGGATCTTAAAGTTATTGATTCGTCTCCAGTTAGATCTATGTTTTGCAATATGAATTTTGATGATTATGGGACTGATGATGAATCAACTTTGCCTAGAAGGCGTCCCAAGAATTCAGAGTCTTTAGATCTTAATGTTAAATGTGCTAAAAGTGAGATTGGAGAATCCTCAACTTCTAATAATGTTGAACCCACTATCTCGGATTTCAAGGAATTTAATTATGATAATTGCTCTATAAAAGGTTGTATTTCCTTGTTACAATCCGTTGTTAATTCTCCTCATGCTTATAGTCAAAACAAAGCTTTTACCAAACATATTGTTGATGCCTTGATGCAATCTTATGATGAAAAACTTAATTTGTAAGTTTATATACCTAGAAAACTTAATGATGAGTGGGAACCTACTATAAAGATTAGAATTAAAGATTATGAGTTTTTTGCTTTGTGTGATTTGGGTGCTAGTGTTTCCACGATTCCAAAAACTTTATGTGATATTCTAGGTTTCCATGATCTTGATGATTGTTCTTTAAATTTGCACCTTGTGGATTCCACCATTAAAAAGCCTATGGGAAGGATCAATGATGTTCTTATTTTTGCAAATAGAAATTTGGTGCCCGTATATTTTATCGTTCTTGATATAGATTGCAATCTTTCTTGCCCTATTATTCTTGGTAGACCTTTCCTTAGAACGATTGGTGCGATTATTTATATGAAGGAAGGGAATATTAGATTCCAATTTCCATTAAAGAAAGGCATGGAGCACTTTCCAAGAAATAAAGTTAAATTTCCTTACGAATCTATCATGCGTGCTACTTATGAGTTTAGTGTCAAAGATGGCACTCGTTAGATCTATCTTCGTCTTTATGCCTAGATAGGGGCGTTAAACGATAGCGCTAGTTGGGAGGCAACCCAATTTTCTTTGTGTTTTTTGTTTTTGCTTATGTTTAGGAATAAATAATCCATCTACCTTCTTTTTAGATGTGGTTTTATGTTTTAATTAGTGCTTGTGCCAAGTTAAACCTATAGGATCTTCTTGGATGATAGTTATTTGATCTTGCTGTAATTTCCAGAAACTTTTTGTTCACGAAAACAATTTTTAAAAATCACCAGAACGTGATAAAATAGTGATTCCAATTGCTTCTGATCAATAAACAAATTTCCTAGGTATTCCTATTTTTTATGAATTGTTTGAGTTCCAGAAGTTTGCGTTAGTTACAGATTACTACAGACTGTTCTGATTTTGACAGATTCTGCTTTTTGTGTGTTGTTTGCTTATTTTGATGAATCTATGGCCAATAAAATAGTTTATAATCCATAGATAAGTTGGAATACAGTAGGTTTAACACCAAATTAAATAAAGAATGAGTTAATTGCAGTACCTTATGTGGTGGTTTTGTTTTCTTTCACTAACGGAGCTTATAAGATTTCCTGTTGAGTTTTGTGTTGTGAAGTTTTCAAGTTTTGGGTAAAGCTTTTATGGACTATGGAATAAAGGGTGGCAAGAGCCTAAGCTTGGGGATGCCCAAGGAACCCCAATATATTCAAGAATAGACAAAAGCCTAAGCTTGGGGATGCCCCGGGAAGGCATCCCCTCTTTCGTCTTCGTTCATTGGTAACTTTACTTGGAGCTATATTTTTATTCGCCACATGATAAGTGTTTTTCTTGGAGCATCGTGTATTATATTAGTCTTTGCTTTTTAGTTTACCACAATCATCCTTGCTGTACACACCTTTTGGGAGAAGCCTATTTGATTATAATTTGCTAGAATACTCTATGTGCTTCACTTATATCTTTTGAGCTTGATAGCTTTTTCTCTAGTGCTTCACTTATATCTTTTAGAGCACGGTGGTGTCTTAATTTTGAAGAAATTGCTAGTCTCTCATGCTTCACTTATATTATTTTGAGAGTCTTTTAGAACAGCATGGTATTTGCTATGGTCATAAAATTGGTCCTAGAATGGTAGGCATCCAAGTTGGGTATAATAAAAACTATCATAGGAAGTGAATTGGATGCTATGATCAACTTGATACTTGATAATTGTTTGGAGATATGGAGGTAGTGATATTAAAGTCATGCTAGTTGGGTGATTATGAATTTAAAGAATGCTTGTGTTGAAGTTAGCAAGTCCCGTAGCATGCACGTATGGTTAAAGTTGTGTAACAAATTTGAAACATGAAGTGTACCTGGCTTGTGCATCCTTATGAGTGGCGGTCGGGGACGAGCGATGGTCTTTTCCTACCAATCTATCCCCCTAGGAGCATGCACGTAGTACTTGATTTTTGATGACTTCTAAATTTTTGCAATAAGTATATGAGTTCTTTTGACTAATGTTGAGTCCATGGATTATACGCACTTTTACCTTTCCGCTTTTGCTAGCCTCTTCGGTACCGTGCATTGCCCTTTCTCACCTTGAGAGTTGGTGCAAACTTCGCCGGTGCATCAAAACCCCGTGATATGATATGCTCTATCACACATAAACCTCCCTATATCTTTATCAAAACAGCCACCATACCTACCTATTATGGCATTTCCATAGCCATTCCGAGATATATTGCCATGCAACTTTCCACCATTCCGTTCATCATCATCATGACATACTTTACTTTTGTCATATTGCCATTGCATGATCATGTAGTTGACATCGTATTTGTGGCAAGGCCACCATGCATTATTTTTCATACATGTCACTCTTGATTCATTGCACCATCCCGGTACACCGCCGGAGGCATTCATATAGAGTCATATCTTGTTCTAGTTTAAAGTTGTAATCCTTATGTTGTAATCAATAGAAGTGTGACGATCATCATTATTAGAGCATTGCCCAATCAAAAAAAAGAAAGGCCAAAAAGAAAAAAGAAAGGCCCAAAAAAATAAAAAAAATAAAAAGGGCAATGCTACTATCTATTTTTCCACACTTGTGCTTCAAAGTAGCACCTTGTTCTTCATGTAGTGAGTCTCATATATTGTGCTTCAATGTAGCACCATGTTTTTCATATAGTGAGTCTCATAAGTTGTCTTTTTCATACTAGTGGGAATTTTTCATTATAGAACTTGGCTTGTATATTCCTACGATGGGCTTCCTCAAATGCCTTAGGTCTTCGTGAGCAAGCAAGTTGGATGCACACCCACTAGTTTTCTTTTGTTGAGCATTTATTTATAGCTCTAGTGCATCCGTTGCATGGCAATCCCTACTCCTCATGTTGACATCAATTGATGGGCATCTCCATAGCCTGTTGATTATCCTCGTCAATGTGAGACTTTCTCCTCTTTTTGTCTTCTCCACAAAATCCCCATCATCATATTCTATTCCACCCATAGTGCTATATCCATGGCTCACGCTCATGTATTGCGTGAAGGTTGAAAAAGTTTGAGATTATTTAAGTATGAAACAATTGCTTGGCTTGTCATCGGGGGTATAGAAGTTGGGAACATCTTTGTGTGACGAAAATGAAGCATAGCCTAACTATATGATTTTGTAGGGATGAACTTTCTTTTGCCATGCTATTTTGAGAAGACATGATTACTTTGATTAGTATGCTTGAAGTATTACTATTTATTTTATCAATATGAACTTTTATTTTGTATTCATTTGGATCTGAACATTCATGCCACGATAAAGAAAATTACATTATGAATTATGCTAGGTAGCATTCCACATCAAAAATTCTAATTTTATCATTTACCTACTCGAGGACGAGCAGGAATTGAGCTTGGGGATGCTTGATACGTCTCCAACGTATCTATAATTTTTTATTGTTCCATGCTATTATATTACCCCTTTTGGATGTTTATGGGCTTTATTTTACACATTTATATCATTTTTGGGACTAACCTACTAACCGGAGGCCATGCACATATTGCTGTTTTTTTTTTTGCCTTTTCAGTATTTCGAAGAAAAGGAATATCAAACGGAGTCCAAACGGAATGAAACCTTCGGGAGCGTGATTTTTTGGAACAAACGTGATCCACAGGACTTGGAGTGCAAGTCAAGAAGCAGCCGAGGCCTCCACGAGATAGGAGGGCGCCCCCCCCCCCTATAGGGCGCGCCCCCTGTCTCGTGGGCCCCTCGGGCGGCCACCGACGTACTTCTTCCTCCTATATATACCTACGTACCCCGAAAACATCCGGGGGCACCATGAAACACAATTTCCACCGCCGTAACCTTCTGTATCCGCGAGATCTCATCTTGGAGCCTTCGCCGGCACTCTGCCGGAGGGGGAATCAACCACGAAGGGCCTCTACATCAACATCCTTGCCCCTCCGATGAGTTGTGAGTAGTTTACCACAGACCTACGGGTCCATAGTTATTAGCTAGATGGCTTCTTCTCTCTTTTTGGATCTCAATACAATGTTCTCCCCCTCTCTTGTGGAGATCTATTCGATGTAAACTCTTTTTGCGGTGTGTTTGTCGAGATCCGATGAATTGTGGGTTTATGATCAAGTTTATCTATGAATAATATTTGAATCTTATCTGAATTCTTTTATATATGATTGAGTTATCTTTGCAAGTCTCTTTGAATTATCAGTTTAGTTTGGCCTACTAGATTGGTCTTTCTTGCCATGGGAGAAGTGCTTAGCTTTGGGTTCAATCTTGCGGTGTCCTTACCAAAGGATGAAAAGGGTTGCAAGGCACGTATTGTATTGTTGCCATCGAGGATAACAAGATGGGGTTTATATCATATTGCATGAGTTTATCCCTCTACATCATGTCATCTTGCTTAATGCGTTACTCTGTTATTATGAACTTAATACTCTAGATGCATGCTGGATTGCGGTCGATGTGTGGAGTAATAGTAGTAGATGCAGGCAGGAGTCGGTCTACTTGTTATGGACGTGATGCCTATATACATGATCATGCCTAGATAATCTCATAACTATGCGCTTTTCTATCAATTGCTCGACAGTAATTTGTTCACCCACCGTAATACTTATGCTATCTTGAGAGAAGCCACTAGTGAAACCTATGGCCCCTGGGTCTATCTCTTATCATATTTGCTCCCAATCTACTTTTATTTGCATTTTTACTTTTTGCATCTATACTATAAAATACCAAAAATATATTTATCTTATCATTCTATCTTTATTAGATCTCACTTTCACAAGTGGTCGTGAAGGGATTGACAACTCCTTTATTGCGTTGGTTGCGAGTTCTCAGTTTGTTTGTGTAGGTGTGTGGGACTTTTGAGGAGCTTCCTATTGGATTGATACCTTGGTTCTCAAAACTGAGGGAAATACTTACGCTACACTTGCTGCATCACCATCTCCTCTTCGAGGAAAACAAACGCAAGCTCAAGACGTAGCAAGAAGCAGGCCGTAATCGTCGCCAGGCACGACTCCGCCATCCTCCGCTCGCTCTGGGTGGAACTCGTCATGGAAGGCGAACCCGGCGATATAGCTGGCTCGGGCAGCGATCCGTCCGGACTGTGCTGCAGAGGCCCTCCGAGCCAGCCCGCTTGCCCATCAGCGCATCCAGCTGCAGGTGCAGGTGCGAGGACAACACGAACTGAGCGCCATCTCGGCACTAGCACGAGCGGCGGAAACCTGCCACTATGGAGCGGTCCGCCCCATCTCTAACCAGCGTGCCAGCCGCGTGAAGATGCTCGGCGTAATGGAGCTCGCCATAGGGCCGCCGTCGTCCTGATGCCGCCACAGGAGAGCCGCCCCATTTGATCGCCCAAGACTTCGCAGACGAGCCTCCGCGGCGGTCATGATCTCCAGAAAGTCCAAGCCACCATGAGTCGGTCCCGAGCCAACAACCCCGGCTGGTCGTCTTTGAAGCGGACGGCTTCCTTCGCCAGGTGATGCGTCTCGGGAAGGCCCATGTCGGGTGCAAAGCAAGTCGAAAAAGTCACCAAGGACAAGAAACAGGATCCCAACCCGGCAGAATCGAAAGAAAAGCACTTCTGGTGAAGGACTCTTCTAGGTGCTGCGCTTCAAGCAACGTATCAGCGCCGCTCCCGATCAATTGTAACACCCCAAAATTTTAGCCAAGTTTTAGATGTTAAATTTTGCCGGGAGTTTCAAAATTTTATTTCTGTTGATTTCGAACTCTTCTTTTAATATTAAGGAGTCTTTTCCAAGTGTAGCTTTCCAAAACATATTGGACTTCTATGCTCTCTTTATAACATTTTATTAATCAGTAGATTTATTTATTAAATTACTTCACCCTAAGCTTTATTCATTAAAATGAATGGTTTTAAATTTTGGAGCTCTTTTGAACTACAACCATTTGATAGATTCACTTAAAATTCCAACCAAAATTTGGAGATGTCATGTGATGTCTCTAAATCACTTATGTGCATTAATATAATTATTCCATTGCATATTTTGAGTTTTACACCTGTTTTTCAAATCTGGTCCAGTGGACACTTTTGCACTATAGCCTAATTAAATATTTCCCTAGAACCTCCACCAAAATTATGGGATGCCAGTGGTAGCTTGCCATCCAACTTTATGCAAAAACCTTGTGATGTTTTATGGAAAAATTAAGTATACCAACCTCTTTTTCATTCTGGACCAGACTTGTGTTTTGTACTGCAACCATCTCCTAACTTGCTCCTTTACCCATGAGCTTTCTCCTGCTTGTAGTCCTCCCTGCCAAACCCCAAGTCCAGGAGCATGCACTCTTTGGAACACTTTTGGTCCATGTAGTGATGCCTTTTTCTTTCTGTCCAGAATTGTAGTCTTGCAAAACTTGCACTAGGAAGTTTCTCCTTTTGGCAAACTAACTTCACCACCCTCTCTTGCATCCATAGAGACACTGATCTGGAGTTTTTGGCCACTCAAAGAAATGCCTAAGTACCCTTGGCATTTTGACAAACACCTTAGGGGCATGATCTGTTTTGACATGATTTTTGTTTTGCACTGTGACCTTGCACCTCTGGGCAATCTAGCATGTCTACTAAGCACCTAGACGATCCTAACCTAGATCTGCTAAGTGCCAGCCTCACCCAAGCCCTGTAGCATGCCATGGCATTTCGTCGAGCACGTTCCGTGCGTGCTCTTGGCGCGAGCAGAGCACGCGTATTGCACGTGTCGCGCCCGAGCCGACGCGTCGCGCCCCTGGCTTGCCACCACTCTGCAGAGCCGCGCCACTCACTTGGCCTCTCGCTACGTCGCGCCAAGAACCCCGACCGCCTCTGCAGCGTTGCCAGCAAGCCGCTTGGCGGCACGCCCGCGGCCGCAACCGCCACCGCCATGAGCAGCACCGCCCAAGCCTCCAGCGCTCTCCACCTGCCCCCTGGAATAGCGCGAGCTCATCTGCAGCCTTGTCCACTAGCGCTCGTCGCCGCCACGATGCCCTAAGCTACAGAATGGCGGTTACCGGCGACCTTATCCCCGGTCGCCGCGGAACCGACCCCGAGCGCCTATTTAAGGAGCCCCCGAGCTCGTCTCCGCACGCAGGGCAGTCTCAAACCCCCTCCCTAGGACCCCATTGGCAGCCAATCGACCCGGGGAGATCTCCTTCCCCATCTCCGGCAACCGCAGCCACCGCCACCGCCCTGGCCATTCCGGCGTCATCAGAGCCTCCGTTCTCTGTTCTCTTCACCAGGAGCTCTACCTTCCTCCCGCGAACTCTTCCCCCTGCTCGATTTTAATTGGGAACCACCGCCGCCCCAAAACCACTACGCCACCGAAACCTTCCTCCACCGCAGAGCTCGTCGCCGACGACTCCCTCCACCCCCCATCACTCCCTCGACCACCGGAGGAACCGCCCCAGCCTTGCGGATCCATCCCCACTCTCGGGGGCCCATGAGGAGCCGCCTAGCGCCGGCGACGATCGCCGGAGCCCCCGCCTCTGTTCGGCCAGAGGAAGAAGAGGGAAGGAAGAATAGTCAAACCTGACCAGTGGGCCCCCTGGACCCACTGTCAGTGATCCTGCCCAGTCCACGTGGGTTAAGTGAAGGCACATTTCCAGTTTACGCCTTCGACGTGTACGTGTATATTCGAAACATTTTCTTTTCTGTTTTATTTTTAAATAACAGATTTTTGACCAAACTTTGACCGGCTGTATCTTTTTAAATACAGCTCCAAATAAATTAATTCTTTTTCCTACCTCTCTCAAATATTGTCTAGTTTATTTTAAGATTTATTTGAGAATTTTTCAAAACAACTTTTTGTGCTACTTTGATTTTGTGTGTTAATTCATATATATTCTTTTAAATAGGATTTTTGAAGATTTCAAGATGTGTTGGAATGCACCCTGCCTTTCCATGACCTAAAGGCAAGCATTCTGAACCCTGGTGAAATTTTTGTGTGTGTTGCATAGCACGGTGACAACACCACCCCGACACGAGCATACGCCATTTTATGTGAGGATGTGTTCCTACTCATGAGTGCATGTTAATGAAATTCATGCAAATGGAGTTGATATGATTGTGATAGAAATCACCGTCATATGCCTTTCATGCCTACCGGGAGGAAAGTCGGGAATGCCTCTGTCTTGGGTAGACACGGTCTTGTCCCTAGTCCTCCGTCGAGACAGTCGTGTCCGGTATGGCATGAGGGGGTATGTCGCGTGGTGTTTCCATCTGCAGTCTGAAGTATTTGTATTGTTATACTAATCTTGCAGGGAATCTTACAACCTCCTGAGTCGACCGTAGATCGGGTCTTATGCCAGTAACCCCCATACTTGCTTCGTACTACCACTCGTCTCTACAACAAGTAGGGTGCAGTTCGATAAGTTGTCAACCCTTTTCTAGCACACACCGCATGAGAGAGGCCATGGTGGAAGATCTGGAGGCATCCGTAGTCATGCCACCGGTCCGGGAGCATGGGTGTTTGGTTGTAGCCAAGGGGTAGCTCCTCGGTTATGCCATGTATAAGTTTTGTGATCCCATGTTACGTCGAGGTTGTAGCCTCCCCACTTAGAGTTTTGCTTGACATGTGTCGTGGGTGATTCCAGACACAGGTGAGTTAAGCTGGTGTGTTTTCAACAAAAAGACCGTAGACGGAATTAGTCCCGATGGACTAATGAAATCCGTTACTCGTGGGTAAAGAGTACACCCTCTGCAGAGATTAAACCTACTCGAATAGTCGTGTCCATGGTTAAGGATTACAGTCTGGGATGGATCTAGTGTCGGTCTTAGTGTCGATCTTCGGAGGTGAAACTGTTAAACCTGGAAGCATGATGGTGACTTGTGATAATTATGATTATTATTTTTGATGTGGACTAACCCGTGATATTTTTGGTATTATCGAATATCCCTGGGATGGTTCTACCTCCTGGATATTCACTGAATTTATTTATAAGCCCTTTATGTGGTGTCGCTCGGGCCTTCGATCATGCATTGTTTTTATTTATTTATAAGCCCTTTATGTGGTGTCGCTCGGGCTCCCATCTATGCATTGTTTTTATTTATTTATAAGCCCTTTATGTGGTGTCGCTCGGGCCTTCGATCATGACATTGTTTTGTTTATTTATAAGCCCTTTATGTGGTGTCGCTAAGACGCCTCGACTTTAACATTTCTTTTAAAACCCTTTATGTGGTGTCGCTAAGATGCCCGATCGTGGCATTTCTTTTAAAGCCCTTTATGTGGTGTCGCTAAGACGCCTCGACTATGGCATTTTTTAAAGCCATTTATGTGGTGTCGCTAAGACGCCCGACTATGGCATTTCTTTTAAAGCCCTTTATGCGGTGTCGCTAAGACGCCCGACTGTGGCATTTCTTTTAAAGTCCTTTATGTTATTTATTTCATAATTTAAGTACTACCACATTATTGCATATTCACAATTAACATGCTTGCACGCATCAGAGTTTTATTTATCTTTCGTGACTGACGTCATGAGCACAAGATATTTTTCAGCATATCATTGTTATATTATACCTGTGTTTAAAAATGTTTGCGAGTACATTCAAAGTACTCACTGGCTTGTCCCTGGCTATTGTCTTGGCCAGATTTCCTTGAGCGGAGAGGAGCGACCGTGCCGACCGTTTCGGAACCTAAGCAACGGTGATAGCAGCCCCGCGAAGATAGGAGTTAACCTGGTCAGCTGTTCCGTGGGAAATGGAGTCCCATAGACGATGATGTTTCACAACCCGCTCCGCCATCAACCACTAGAAACCATTTATTGTACTCACAGGCGGAATGGTCTTGTACTGCATATTTTGTATTTTGCTTGGAATTTCTGTATCAAGTTGGTGCCTCATCATTAACAGTTATCCTTGGGCTGGTGAGCACAAGGGCCATTTCGGGAATTAACACCGGAGATCCAATCATGACAGACTTGGTATCGAGCCAGGCTGACCATTGGCTAATCCTATCTTAGCCAGGTCAATAAACTTAGGCTAACAACCCACCAAGCCATAACCAAAATCCCAGCCAAGCTTCCTGCAAGATGGCCACCACGGTGACCAACGCTTTTGGTAGTCGGTGCCCAACCTATCAACCTAGCCCGTCTATCACGCACGGTGACTAGCACCAAATGTGTCTCATTCAAAGCGTGCATGAAGGAAGACTCTGTCCCCTTTTCTATAAAAGGGCACGATCGCCTCAACCCAGCCCAGCACAGCCGCTACCCCAAAACCGAGCCACAATGCCTGGTCCCGTAGTGCACCATGAGACTACAGCAACCAACCTTGGAGGTTTTGTGACCATACTCGCAAACCTGACCCGTCGTGCCTATGCGTTAGAAGAGCCACGCGAATATGTTGTGTACCAAGGACCCATAAGTGGTGAGAGCCGTCAATTCTAGGCCACTATACATATCTACGGTAGGGGTCTGGCACCCGAGCGCCCCTATAGGTTCACCGGAAGAACAACTTCCTTTGAGCCACAAGCCATCCAACTAGCTGCTCGAGAGGCTATAGTTCATCCCAGGCACCTGTCGCCCAGAGTTAACTGTCGCTCGTTCCACTACTACCCCAGGCGTGAAGGGTATGGTAGACCACCCCAAGTTGTCAACGGAGATCACGAGACGGATCCTGCATTGCTGCACCTAGTGCGCTATGTAACTGCACTGGAGGAACTGTTCGATCAAATCACCATTGATCTGATCGCAGCTCGTGGAGAGCTGGTTCGTCGAGCCCCAGTGAGAGAAGAAATCGAGCCCAACGCCGACAACCCATTCGTGTTGTTTGGACACCCGATCGAGACCCTGAGGTCAGCCCCAGCCGTCAGCCAAGGTGCTTTGATGACCCCAGAAGTGCTTCGTCGCCTCCTGGGAGCACACTCCAGCGGGGTTGTGGTCAACAATCCCCGCGATGGTCATCATCACTACCCCGAGCCTGCAGCCCCTCAGCCCTCCCCAGCTAACGACAGTGAGAACCGTGGAGAAGCCTCGACATCCATAAGGGACGCCCGCTTGGATGTAAATGAAGTAGACTAAGTCACTCGAGTAGTGGCGAGTCCCAGTGTATCCTCGCTTTGTAATCCTGTGATCCCTTAAATTAACGTAGCCTGTCATCTTGCCTCTATTTTATATAGTAGTCTTGCATGGATGTATTAGCATGCAATGTGATTTCTCTATCCTTGGCGCAGCCACCAAAAACCGCCCCGACAACCCCCACAGCGATACGTCACTTTAGTAAGATGTGTGTATCTGTGGTTGACCCCGAGCTGAGCCGGCCAATTCTTTACTTTTTACCATGGTAGAATGACCAAGCCCCGGTGCTATAAAAAGGCCACCGCGTGTGTTGGGGAACGTAGTAATTTCAAAAAATTTCCTACGATCACGCAAGACCATGGTGATGGCATAGCAACGAGAGGGGAGAGTGTCCGTCCACGTACCCTCGTAGACCGAAAGCGGAAGCGTTATAACAACGCTGTTGATGTAGTCGTACGTCTTCACGATCCGACCGATCCAAGCACCGAACGTCACGGCACCTCCGAGTTCTGCACACGCTCAGCTCGATGACGATCCCGGACTCGATCCAGCAAAGTGTCGGGATGAGTTCCACAAGACGACGGCGTGGTGACGATGTTGATGCTCCACCGACGCAGGGCTTCGCCTAAGCTCCGCGACGATATGACTTCTCCGCGCGAGGCTTCGCCTAAGCTCCGCGACGATATGACCAAGTGGAATATGGTGGAAGGGGGAACCGCACACGGCTAAGGAAAGATCCGTAGATCAACTTGTGTGTCCATGGGGTGCCCCCTGCCCCCGTATATAAAGGAGGGAGGGAGGAGGAGGCCGGCCCTTAGGAGGGGCGCGCCATGGTTTGGAGTCCTACTAGGACTCCCTAGTCCTAGTAGGATTCCACCTCCCTTGTTGGAGTAGGAGAGGGGAAGAGGGGAGAAGGAGAAGGAAAGGGGCTCGCCCCTTGTCCACCCGGACCTGAGGGGGCGAGGCCTCCTCCCTTTGGCCTTTCTCCTCTATTCCCGTATGGCCCAATAAGGCCCATATACTCCCAGCGAATTCCGTAACTCTCCGGTACTCGAAAAATACCCAATCATTCGAACCTTTCCGAACTCGAATATAGTCGTCCAATATATCGATCTTTACGTCTCGACCATTTCGAGACTCCTCGTCATGTCCCCGATCTCATCCGGGACTCCGAACTCCTTCGGTACATCAAAACTCATAAACTCATAATATAACTGTCATTGAAACCTTAAGCGTGCGGACCCTACGGGTTCGAGAACTATGTAGACATGACCTAGAACTATTCTTGGTCAATAACCAATAGCGGAACCTGGATGCCCATATTGGCTCCTACATATTCTACGAAGATCTTTATCGGTCAAACCGCATAACAACATACTTTGTTCCCTTTGTCATCGGTATGTTACTTGCCCGAGGTTTGATCGTCGGTATCCAATACCTAGTTCAATCTCGTTACCGCAAGTCTCTTTACTCGCTCCATAATGCATCATTCCGTAACTAACTCATTAGCTACATTGCTTGCAAGGCTTATAGTGATGCGCATTACGAGAGGGCCCAGAGATACCTCTCCACAATCGGAGTGACAAAACCTAATCTCAAATACGCCAACCCAACATGTACCTTTGGAGACACCTGTAGTACTCCTTTATAATCACCCAGTTACGTTGTGAAGTTTGGCTGCACCCAAAGTGTTCCTCCGGTAAACGGGAGTTGCATAATCTCATAGTTACAGGAACATGTATAAGTCATGAAGAAAGCAATAGCAACATACTAAACGATCAAGTGCTAGGCTAACGGAATGGGTCAAGTCAATCAGATCATTCTCCTAATGATGTGATCCCGTTAATCAAATGACAACTCATGTCTATGGTTAGGAAACATAACCATCTTTGATTAACGAGCTAGTCAAGTAGAGGCATACTAGTGACACTCTGTTTGTCTATGTATTCACACATGTATTATGTTTCCGGTTAATACAATTCTAGCATGAATAATAAACATTTATCATGAAATAAGGAAATAAATAATAACTTTATTATTGCCTCTAGGGCATATTTCCTTCAGTCTCCCACTTGCACTAGAGTCAATAATCTAGTTCACATCATCATGTGATTCAACACTAATATTCACATCTGTATGTGATTAATACCCATAGTTCACATCGTCATGTGACCAACACCCAAAGGGTTTACTAGAGTCAATAATCTAGTTCACATCGCTATGTGATTAACACCCAAAGAGTACTAAGGTATGATCATGTTTTGCTCGTGAGAGAAGCTTAGTCAACGGGTCTGTCACATTCAGAGCCGTATGTATTTTGCAAATATTCTATGTCTACAATGCTCTGCACGGGGCTACTCTAGCTAATTGCTCCCACTTACAATATGTATCCAGATTGAGACTTAGAGTCATCTGGATCAGTGCAAAAGGCTTGCATCGATGTAACTCTTTACGACGGGCTCTTTTATCACTTCCATAATCGAGAAATATTTCCTTAGTCCTCACTAAGGATGTTCTTGACCAATGTCCAATGATCTACTCCTAGATCACTATTGTACTCCCTTGCCAAATTCAGAGCAAGGTATACAATAGGTCTGGTACATAGCATAGCATACTTTATAGAACCTATGATTGAGGCATAGGGAATGACTTTCATTCTCTTTTCTATTTTCTGCTGTGGTCGGGATTTGAGTCTTACTCAATTTCACACCTTTGCAACACAGGCAAGAACTTTTCTTTGACTGTTTCATTTTGAACTTTCTTCAAAATCTTGACAAGGTATGTACTTATTGAAAAACTTATCAAGCGTTTTTGATCTATCTCAATAGATCTTGATGCTCAATTTGTAAGCAGCTTCACCGAGGTCCTTCTTTGAAAAACTCCTTTCAAATACTCCTTTATGCTTTGCAGAATAATTCTACATTATTTCCGATCAACAATATGTCATTCACATATACTTATCAGAAATGCTGTAGTGCTCCCACTCACTTTCTTGTAAATACAGGCTTCTCCAAAAGTCTGTATAAAACCATATGCTTTGATCACACTATCAAAGCGCATATTCCAACTCCGAGATGCTTGCACCAGTCCATTGATGGATCGCTGGAGCTTGCACATTTTGTTAGCACCTTTAGGATTGACAAAACCTTCTGGTTGCATTATATACAACTCTTCTTTAATAAATCCATTAAAGAATGTAGTTTTGACATCCATTTTCCATATTTCATAAAATGTGGCAATTGCTAACATGATTCGGACAGACTTAAGCATCGCTACAGTTGAGAAAATCTCATTGTAGTCAACACCTTGAACTTGTCGAAAACCTTTTTATGACAAGTCGAGCTTTGTAGATAGTAACACCACTATCAGTGTCCGTCTTCCTCTTGAAGATCCATTTATCTACATGGCTTGCTGATCATCGAGCAAGTCAATCAAAGTCCATACTTTGTTCTCATACATGGATCCTATCTCAGATTTTATGGCCTCAAGCCATTTCGCTGAATCTGGGCTCATCATCGCTTCCTCATAGTTCGTAGGTTCATCATGGTCTAGTAACATGACTTCCGAACATGATTACCGTACCACTCAGTGCGGATCTTACTCGAAGACCTCGAGGTTTGGTAGCAACTTGATCTGAAGTTTCATGATCATCATCATTAACTTCCTCACTAATTGGTGTAGGAATCACTGGAACTGATTTCTGTGATGAACTACTTTCCAATAAGGGAGAAGGTACAATTACCTCATCAAGTTCTACTTTCCTCCCACTCACTTCTTTCGAGAGAAACTTCTTCTCTAGAAAGGATCCATCTTAGCAACGAAAAACTTGCCTTCGGATCTGTGATAGAAGGTGTACCCAATAGTTACCTTTGGGTATTCTATGAAGACGCACTTCTCCGATTTGGGTTCGAGCTTATCAGGTGAAAACTTTTTCACATAAGCATCACAACTCCAAACTTTAAGAAACGACAGCTTAGGTTTACTGTTAAACCATAGTTCATACGGTGTCGCCTCAACGGATTTAGATGGTGCCCTATTAAACGTGAATGTAGCTGTCTCTAATGCATAACCCCAAAATGATAGTGGTAAATCGGTAAGATACATCATAAATCGCACCATATCCAATAAAGTGCGGTTACGACGTTCGGACACACCATTATGCTGTGGTGTTCCAGGTGGCGTGAGTAGTGAAACTATTTCACATTGTTTTAACTGAAGGCCAAACTCGTAACTCAAATATTTTTCCTCTGCGATCATATCGTAGAAACTTTTATTTTCTTGTTACGATGATTCTTCACTTCACTCTGAAATTCTTTGAACTTTTCAAATGTTTCAGACTTGTGTTTCATCAAGTAGATATACCCATATCTGCTCAAATCATCTGTGAAGGTCGAAAATAACGATACTTGCCGTGAGCTTTAACACTCATCGGACCGCATACATCAAGTATGTATTATTTCCAATAAGTCATTTGCTCGCTCCATTGTTCCGGAGAATGAGTCTTTAGTCATCTTGCCCATAAGGCATGGTTCGTAAGCATCAAGTGATTCATAATCAAGTGATTCCAAAATCCCATCAGCATGGAGTTTCTTCATGCGCTTTACACCAATATGACCTAAACGGCAAAGTGCCACAAATAAGTTGCACTATCATTATTAACTTTGCATCTTTTGGCATCAATATTATGAATATGTGTATCACTACGATCGAGATCCAACGAACCATTTTCATTGGGTGTGTAACCATATAAGGTTTTATTCATGTAAACAGAACAACAATTTATTCTCTTACTTAAATGAATAACCGTATTGCAATAAACATGATCAAATCATATTCATGCTTAACGCAAACGCCAAATAACATTTATTTAGGTTTAACACTAATCCCGAAAGTATAGGGAGTGTGCGATGATGATCATATCAATCTTGGAACTACTTCCAACACTCATCGTTATTTCCCCTTCAACTAGTTTCTGTTTATTCTGTAACTCCTGTTTTGAGTTACTAATCTTAGCAACCGAACAAGTATCAAATACTCAGGGGCTACTATAAACACTAGTAAAGCACACATCAATAACCTGTATATCAAATATACCTTTGTTCACCTTGCCATCCTTCTTATCCGCCAAACACTTGGGGTAGTTCCGCTTCCAGTGACCAATTCCATTGTAGCAAAAGCACTTAGTCTTAGGCTTAGGTCCAGACTTGGGCTTCTTCACTCGAGTAGCAACTTGCTTGCCGTTCTTTTTGAAGTTCCCCTTCTTCCCTTTGCCCTTTTCCTTGAGACTAATAGTCTTGTCAACCATCAACACTTGATGTTTTTCTTGATTTCTACCTACGCCGATTTTAGCATCGCGAAGAGCTCGAGAATCTTTTTCGTCATCCCTTGCATACTATAGTTCATCACGAAGTTCTACTAACTTAGTGATGGTGACTAGAGAATTCTGTCAATCACTATCTTATCTCGAAGATTAACTCCCACTTGATTCAAGTGATTGAAGTACTCGCACAATCTGAGCACATGCTCACTAGTTGAGCGATTCTCCTCCATCTTTTAGCTATAGAACTTGTTGGAGACTTCATATCTCTCAACTCGGTATTTGCTTAAAATATTAACTTCAATTCCTGGAACATCTCATATGGTCCATGACGCTCAAAACGCCTTTGAAGTCCCGATTCTAAGCCGTTAAGCATGGTGCACTAAACTATCAAGTAGTCATCATATTGAGCTAGCCAAACGCTCATAACGTCAGATCTGCTCATATTGAGCTAGCCAAACGCTCATAACGTGCATCTGCTCCTGCAATAGGTCTGTCACCTAGCGGTGCATTAAGGATATAATTCTTCTGCAAGCAGCAATGAGGATAAACCTCAGATCACGGATCCAATCCGCATCATTGCTACTAACATCTTTCAATACAATTTTCTCTAGGAACACATATAAAACATAGGGAAGCAACAACGCGAGCTATTGATCTACAATATAATTTGCAAAATACTACCAGGACTAAGTTCATGATAAATTAAAGTTCAATTAATCATATTACTTAAGAACTCCCACTTAGACCGACATCTCTCTAGTCATCTTAAGTGATTACGTGATCCAAATCAACTAAACCATGTCCGATCATCACGTGAGATGGAGTAGTTTCAATGGTGAACATCACTATGTTGATCATATCTACTATATGATTCACGCCGACCTTTCGGTCTCCGTGTTCCGAGGCCATATCTGTTATATGCTAGGCTCGTCAAGTTTAACCTGAGTATTCCGCGTGCAACTGTTTTGCACCCGTTGTATTTGAACGTAGAGCCTATCACACCCGATCATCACGTGGTGTCTCAAAGACGAAGAACTTTCGCAACGGTGCATACTCGTGGAGAACACTTCTTGATAATTTTGTGAGAGATCATCTTATAATGCTACCGTCAATCAAAGCAAGATAAGATGCATAAAGGATAAACATCACATGCAATCAATATAAGTGATATGATATGGTCATCATCATCTTGTGCTTGTGATTCCATCGCCAAGCACCGTCATGATCACCATCGCCACCGGTAGCGACACCTTGATCTCCATCGTAGCATCGTTGTCGTCTCGCCAACTATTGCTTCTACGACTATCGCTACTCCTTAGTGATAAAGTAAAGCAATTACATGGCGTTTGCATTTCATACAATAAAGCGACAACCATATGGCTCCTGCAGTTGCCGATAACTTGGTTACAAAACATGATCATCTCATACAATAAAATATAGCATCACGTCTTGACCATATCACATCACAACATGCCCTGCAAAAACAAGTTAGACGTCTTCTACTTTGTTGTTGCAAGTTTTACGTGGCTGCTACGGGCTGAGCAAGAACCGTTCTTACCACAACGATACTTCGTCAAATAGACTCCGTTTTAACCTTCTCAAGGACCGGGCGTAGCCACACTCGGTTCAACTAAAGTGAGAGAGACAGACACCCGCCGGTCACCTTTAAGCAACGAGTGCTCGGGCGGTGAAACCAGTCTCGCGTAAGCGTCTGGCGTAATGTCGGTCCGGGCCGCTTCATCTCACAATACCGCTGAACCAAAGTATGATATGCTGGTAGGTAGTATGACTTGTATCGCCCACAACTCACTTGTGTTCTACTCGTGCATATGACATCAACGCATAAAACCAGGCTCGGATGCCACTGTTGGGGAACGAGTAATTTCAAAAATTTCCTACGATCACGCAAGACCATGGTGATGGCATAGCAACGAGAGGGAGAGTGTCCGTCCACGCACCCTCGTGAGACCGAAAGCGAAGCGTTATAACAACGCGGTTGATGTAGTCGACGCCTTCACGATCCGACCGATCCAAGCACCGAACGACGGCACCTCCGAGTTCTGCACACGCTCAGCTCGATGACGATCCCGGACTCCGATCCAGCAAAGTGTCGGGATGAGTTCCACAAGACGACGGCGTGGGACGATGTTGATGCTCCACCGACGCAGGGCTTCGCCTAAGCTCCGCGACGATATGACTTCTCCGGCGCGGGCTTCGCCTAAGCTCCGCGACGATATGACCAAGTGGAATATGGTGGAAGGGGAACCGCACACGGCTAAGGAAAGATCCGTAGATCAACTTGTGTGTCCATGGGGTGCCCCTGCCCCGTATATAAAGGAGGGAGGGAGGAGGAGGCCGGCCCTTAGGAGGGCGCCATGGTTTGGAGTCCTACTAGGACTCCCTAGTCCTAGTAGGATTCCACCTCCTTGTTGGAGTAGGAGAGGGAAAGAGGGGAGAAGGAGAAGGAAGGGGGCTGCCCCTTGTCCACCTCGGACCTGAGGGGGGCGAGGCCTCCTCCCTTTGGCCTTTCTCCTCTATTCCCGTATGGCCCAATAAGGCCCATATACTCCCAGCGAATTCCCGTAACTCTCCGGTACTCAAAAATACCGAATCATTCGAACCTTTCCGAACTCGAATATAGTCGTCCAATATATCGATCTTTACGTCTCGACCATTTCGAGACTCCTCGTCATGTCCCCGATCTCATCCGGGACTCAACTCCTTCGGTACATCAAAACTCATAAACTCATAATATAACTGTCATTGAAACCTTAAGCGTGCGGACCCTACGGGTTCGAGAACTATGTAGACATGACCTAGAACTATTCTTGGTCAATAACCAATAGCGGAACCTGGATGCCCATATTGGCTCCTACATATTCTACTGAAGATCTTTATCGGTCAAACCGCATAACAACATACTTTGTTCCCTTTGTCATCGGTATGTTACTTGCCCGAGGTTTGATCGTCGGTATCCAATACCTAGTTCAATCTCGTTACCGGCAAGTCTCTTTACTCGTTCCATAATGCATCATTCCGTAACTAACTCATTAGCTACATTGCTTGCAAGGCTTATAGTGATGCGCATTACCGAGAGGGCCCAGAGATACCTCTCCGACAATCGGAGTGACAAAACCTAATCTCGAAATACGCCAACCCAACATGTACCTTTGGAGACACCTGTAGTACTCCTTTATAATCACCCAGTTACGTTGTGAAGTTTGGCTGCACCCAAAGTGTTCCTCCGGTAAACGGGAGTTGCATAATCTCATAGTTACAGGAACATGTATAAGTCATGAAGAAAGCAATAGCAACATACTAAACGATCAAGTGCTAGGCTAACGGAATGGGTCAAGTCAATCAGATCATTCTCCTAATGATGTGATCCCGTTAATCAAATGACAACTCATGTCTATGGTTAGGAAACATAACCATCTTTGATTAACGAGCTAGTCAAGTAGAGGCATACTAGTGACACTCTGTTTGTCTATGTATTCACACATGTATTATGTTTCCGGTTAATACAATTCTAGCATGAATAATAAACATTTATCATGAAATAAGGAAATAAATAATAACTTTATTATTGCCTCTAGGGCATATTTCCTTCAGCGTGACCTTGCCAAGAACCCCTCACCTTGTGCACCATTCTCACAACCATTTCTTGCCATGCCGAACCCCAGTATCTATCTGAGAACTCCAGATGCTACCCCAGGTAGTTTTGTCAAGATATTGTGGGATTTTACCCGCAGTACCATGGGCGCTACCCAGCCACCCCAGTACGACCTGTTCAAATCGAGAATCACCCCTTCCACCTCAAGATATTGGGCAGCCGTGCACATCCCTCCCGTAAACCCAAACCAAGATCCAACGGAGGTCTCCTTCGTAGGGAAATCTATGTCAACCCCGCATATGGCCGTAGAAGCTGCGGCGTACGAAGCACTCGCTCGCCTTCGATTCGCGGAACCCTATGCCAGTGAACGAGGGTATTATTATTTTCCGAGCCGTGCAGCACCCGGAGGAGTAACATCTTTTCCAGATGGACGTATTGAGAGAGACCCAGTACTGGCCAACCTTGTCCAATACGTCATCGCTCAAGAACATTTAACCCAACGTGTGATGGGTTATCTACAGAGCCTGGCGGATTTAAATCCCCAGATCGCCATCGGCAGATCACTGAGGCCCGACCAGGAGAGACACATTCATCGACTGGTCAATCCACTTTCTCCGATAGAAGAAGAGTGTATACCCGTACCATAGACATTTTCTCGGGACCCCGTCCAGTTACCGTTTTCAATTTAGATGCACCGCTGTTCTTATTACCGCTACTTTTATTTATGTGTTGTAACTTATGCTTAGTACCCCGAGTTTCGCGGCGAGTAAATCATTAAAGTGAGTAGCTCTGTCGCGGTTTGACTCTAATGTATTATTGTTTTTCCTCACGAGAAATCCTGGAGTGAGATTTCTTTTCCCTGAGTTGTCGCATCGTATATTTTCTCACGACATAGATTATTTATTTCACGCAGCACCACGGCAGCAGACTCACAACTGCGATTACTCGAAACACATACACTGCTTGCAAAATTTTGCAACTGTGTTGCGTCTAACTAAGCACTTCCCAACAACAGTTAACACCCGACACACCCCACCTACTCCTCGTGATTACCACCACCGCGGAGAGCCAAGAACCGAAAGAAGCGGCATCGCGACGATCGCCGAGGATCATCGCAAGACAGAGCACGGAGAGCCCCATCACCGCTGCCAGCCCTCCGCACAGCAGGATCACGTACCAGTCCGGCACCACCTCCGCCATTAGCGCCTCGTCTCGAGCTCTGGCAAGCGGAAACAGAGGAGAAGGAGAGAGAAGGAGGAGCGAGGCCAGGTGTGAGGAAGAAGAGGAGAACGCCGCGGTCATTTTATAAGCCCGAGCTCGGTGTACGGTGGGCGAGGTCCACCAGCGCCGCTCGTCGCCCGACCGCCGGTGTTCGGAGGCGAATCCATAGCAATGGCCGACAGCAAGACTGCCCGCGAGGTGAGTGCACGCTGCACCGGCAGCTAGCACGCCGCACGCTACCGCGGTATGGCCTAGGTGCCCTACGCGCTAGGCGTCGCCGGTGGGGAAAGCGCGAGAGAGCGCGCGGGAGAGAGGAAGAAGAAAGAGCCGGAGGAAGAAGAAGAGGCTGACCGTGGGCCCGGGTCCACCTGTCAGCCAGAGAGAGCACTGTGTTCTCGGGTATGACCAGCGTAGCTTTTTTTAATTTAGAATTTATTCTAAATTTATGTCCAGTGTAGAAACCGCTAGTTTTCCCCAAAACCTTGGATTTTTCCCCACACCACACCAGTACCCCACTGTATTTTTGCACCACTTATTGCTCTCACTATAGCCACTTTCATTTTTATGCATATTTATTTATTTAAATTAACTCTTAGCAAATCTCGAGGACGAGATTTTTCTTAAGGGGGGTAGTAGTTGTAACACCCCAAAATTTTAGCCAAGTTTGAGATGTTAAATT
Organism: Aegilops longissima; assembly: GCA_021605205.1. Lineage (NCBI taxonomy): Eukaryota > Viridiplantae > Streptophyta > Magnoliopsida > Poales > Poaceae > Aegilops > Aegilops longissima. The sequence continues at coordinate 67,885,386 of CM038682.1, read as the reverse complement.
TTTGCCAGGAGTTTCAAAATTTTATTTCTGTTGATTTCAGAACTCTTCTTTTAATATTAAGGAGTCTTTTCCAAGTGGAGCTTTCCAAAACATATTGGACTTCTATGCTCTCTTTATAACATTTTCTTAATCAGTAGATTTATTTATTAAATTACTTCATCCTGAGCTTTATTCATTAAAATGAATGGTTTTAAATTTTGGAGCTCTTTTTGAACTACGACCATTTGATAGATTCACTTAAAATTCCAACCAAAATTTGGAGATGTCATGTGATGTCTCTAAATCACTTATGTGCATTAATATAATTATTCCATTGCATATTTTGAGTTTTACACCTGTTTTTCAAATCTGGTCCAGTGGACACTTTTGCACTATAGCCTAATTAAATATTTCCCTAGAACCTCCACCAAAATTATGGGATGCCAGTGGTAGCTTGCCATCCAACTTTATGCAAAAACCTTGTGATGTTCTATGGAAAAATTAAGTATACCAACCTCTTTTTCATTCTGGACCGGACTTGTGTTTTGTACTGCAACCATCTCCTAACTTGCTCCTTTACCCATGAGCTTTCTCCAGCTTGTAGTCCTCCCTGCCAAACCCCAAGTCCAGGAGCATGCACTCTTTGGAACACTTTTGGTCCATGTAGTGATGATTTTTTCTTTCTGTCCAGAATTGTAGTCTTGCAAAACTTGCACTAGCAAGTTTCTCCTTTTGGCAAACTAACTTCACCACACTCTCTTGCATCCATAGAGACACTGATCTGGAGTTTTTGGCCACTCCAAGAAATGCCTAAGTACCCTTGGCATTTTGACAAACACCTTAGGGGCATGATCTGTTTTGACATGATTTTGTTTTGCATCGTGACCTTGCACCTCTGGGCAATCTAGCATGTCTACTAAGCACCTAGACGATCCTAACCTAGATCTGCTAAGTGCCAGCCTCACCCAAGCCCTGTAGCATGCCATGGCATTTCGTCGAGCACGCCTTAAAGTGCGTGCTCGGGCGCGCAGCAGAGCATCGCAGACGTGTTGCGTGCCGCTGAGAGCCGACGCTGTCATACCCACGGCTTGCCACCACTCTGCAGAGCCGCGCCACTCACTTGGCCTCTCGCTGTGTCGCGCCAAGAACCCCGACCGCCTCTGCAGCGTTGCCAAGAAGCCGCTTACGGCACGCCACGTCAAGAACCGCCACCGCCATGAGCAGCACCGCCCAAGCCTCCAGCCGCCACCTGCCCCTCGAACAACGCGAGCTCATCCGCAGCCTTGTCCACTAGCGCCGTCGCCGCCACGACACCCTAAGCTACAGAATGGCGGTCACCGGCGATCAGATCTCGGCCGCCGCCCGCCGACCCCGAGCGCCTATTTAAGGAGCCCCGAGCTCGCTCTCCGCACGCAGGCAGTCTCAAACCCTCCCTAGGACCCCATTGGCAGCCAATCGACCGGGAGATCTCCTTCCCCATCTCCGCAACCGCAGCAGCCGCCACCGCTTCGCCATTCCGGCGTCATCGAGCCTCCCTTCTCCGTTCTCTTCACCAGAGCTCTACCTTCCTCCCGTGAACTCTTCCCCCTGCTCGATTTTAATCGGGAACCACCGCCACCCCAAAACCACTACGCCACCGAAACCATCCTCCGCCGCAGAGTTCGTCGCCGACGACTCCCTCCACCCCCATCACTCCCTCGACCACCGGAGGAACCGCCCCAGCCTTGCGGATCCATCCCCACCCTCGGGGGCCCACGAGGAGCCTCCTAGCGCCGGCGACGATCGCCGGAACCCCCGCCTCTGTTCGGCCAGAGGAAGAAGAGGGAAGGAAGAATAGTCAAACCTGACCAGTGGGCCCCCTGGACCCACTGTCAGTGACCCCGCCCAGTCCACGTGGGTTAAGTGGAGGCACATTTCCAGTTTACGCCTTCGACGTGTACGTGTATATTCGAAACATTTTCTTTTCTGTTTTATTTTTAAATAACAGATTTTTGACCAAACTTTGACCGGCTGTATCTTTTTAAATACAGCTCCAAATAAATTAATTCTTTTTCCTACCTCTCTCAAATATTGTCTAGTTTATTTTAAGATTTATTTGAGAATTTTTCAAAACAACTTTTTGTGCTGCTTTGATTTTGTGTGTTAATTCATATATATTCTTTTAAATAGGATTTTTGAAGATTTCAAGATGTGTTGGAATGCACCCTGCCTTTCCATGACCTGAAGGCAAGCATTCTGAACCCTGGTGAAATTTTTGTGTGTGTTGCATAGCACGGTGACAACACCACCCCGACACGAGCATACGTCATTTTATGTGAGGATGTGTTCCTACTCATGAGTGCATGTTAATGAAATTCATGCAAATGGAGTTGATATGATTGTGATAGAAATCACCGTCATATGCATTTCATGCCTACCGGGAGGAAAGTCGGGAAGGCCTCTATCTTGGGTAGACACAGTCTTGTCCCTAGTCCTCCGTCGAGACAGTCGTGTCCGGTATGGCATGAGGGGGTATGTTGCGTGGTGTTTCCATCTGCAGTTTGAAGTATTTGTATTGTTATACTAATCTTGCAGGGAATCTTACAACCTCCTGAGTCGACCGTAGATCGGGTCTTATGCCAGTAACCCCCATACTTGCTTCAGACTACCACTGCCTCTACAACAAGTAGGGTACGGTTCGAGAAGTTGTCAACCCTTTTCTAGCACACACCGCATGAGAGGCCATGGTGGAAGATATCGAGGCATCCGTAGTCATGCCACCGGTCCGGGAGCATGGGTGTTTGGTTGTAGCCAAGCGGGTAGCTCCCAGCTTCTTGCTGTGATATAAATTTTGTGATCCCATGTTACGCCGAGGTTGTAGCCTCCCACTTAGAGTTTTGCTTGACAGGTTTCGTGGGTGATTCCGCACACGTGAGTTAAGTGGTGTGTTTTCAACAAAAAGACCGTAGACGGAATTAGTCCCGATGGACTAATGAAATCTGTTACTCGTGGATAAGGAGTACACCCTCTGCAGAGATTAAACCTATTCGAATAGCCGTGTCCATGGTTAAGGATTACAGTCTGGGATGGGTCTATTGTCGGTCTTAGTGTCGATCTTCGGAGGTGAAACTGTTAAACCTGGAAGCATGATGGTGACTTGTGATAATTATGATTATTATTTTTGATGTGGACTAACCCGTGATATTTTTGGTATTATCAAATATCCCTGGGATGGTTCTACCTCCTGGATATTCACAGAATTTATTTATAAGCCCTTTATGTTGTGTCGCTCAGACGCCCGACTGCAGCATTGTTTTTATTTATTTATAAGCCCTTTATGTGGTGTCGCTCAGACGCACGACTGCGGCATTGTTTTTGTTTATTTATAAGCCCTTTATGTGGTGTCGCTAAGACGCTCGACTGTGGCATTTCTTTTAAAACCCTTTATGTGGTGTCGCTAAGACGCCCGACTGTGGCATTTCTTTTAAAGTCCTTTATGTGGTGTCGCTAAGACGCCCGACTGTGGCATTTTTTTAAAGCCCTTTATGTGGTGTCGCTAAGACGCCCGACTGTGGCATTTCTTTTAAAGCCCTTTATGCGGTGTCGCTAAGACGCCCGACTGTGGCATTTCTTTTGAAGTCCTTTATGTTATTTATTTCATAATTTTAGTACTACCACATTATTGCATATTCACAATTAACACGCTTGCACGCATCAGAGTTTTATTTATCTTTCGTGACTGACGTCATGAGCACAAGATATTTTTCAGCATATCATTGTTATATTATACCTGTGTTTAAAAATGTTTGCGAGTACATTCAAAGTACTCACTGGCTTGTCCCTGGCTATTGTCTTGGCCAGATTTCCTTGAGCAGAGAGGAACGACCGTGCCGACCGTTTCGGAACCTAAGCAACGGTGATAGCAGCCCCGCGAAGATAGGAGTTAACCTGGTCAGCTGTTCCCGTGGGAAATGGAGTCCCATAGACGATGATGTTTCACAACCCGCTTCCGCCATCAACCACTAGAAACCATTTATTGTACTCACAGGCAGGAATGGTCTTGTACTGCATATTTTGTATTTTGCTTGGAATTTCTGTATCAAGTTGGTGCCTCATCAGCTAACAGTTATCCTGGGGCTGGTGAGCACAAGGGCCATTTCTGGGAATTAACACCCGGAGATCCGGTCGCGACATCAATGGTGCGGTCACGCTCTTGGAGCGTCTTCTCCAAGTCGGCCACCTTGGCAAGGGACGCCTTCAGCTCGGCGTCCTTGCCCTCGGTCGCCTTCACGGACGCTTCGCAGCGGCGGGTCTCCTCTTGACGGGCCTCCTCCGTCGCGCCATCTGCCCTTTCAGCGCTCCACTCGGCTCGAGCTGGCCCTTGTCGTCCGCCAGCTTGCTGCGTTGTTGGTCCACTCGGCCAGGCCGCTGCGCTCCACCACCTTGGCGGCCTCCGCCTTGAGGCGCTCCACCTCGGCCTCAAGACGGATCTTGTCGCCCGCCAACTGCTCCTGCAGCCGGCTGGCTTCGTCGAGCGACCGCCGGGCCACCGCCGCCTGCGCCACCTCGGCCCCAAGCCGGCCGGCATCGGCGACAAGCCGGTCGTAGTGGAGGCTGGCCCGAAACAGTCGGGTCTTTCGAGACAGCACCTCGGCTAAAAAGAGAAGATTCAGAAACGAAGGACCAATTTTAAGATCCGACCCAACTGTTACACAGTTGGCCCGAATCTCGGGGGCTACACCCAGTGGGTGCGCTAGTGCGCCCCCACTAAAAAAGAGCACAAAAAAATACCTGCAACGACACGGAGCTCCTCCTCCTTGGCGGCGAGCTGTTCCTTGAGCTCCCTATACTTGCCCAGGAGGCGGTTGAAGGCGCTGACCCGGTAGGCATCCAGTTGCTGTAAAAGGCAACAATCAGCACAAAGACGGCATTCTAAAGATTCGACCCAACTGCTACATAGTTGGCCCGAACCTCAGGGGCTACACCCAGTGGGTGCGCTAGCGCGCCCCCACAAAGAAGAAGCTACAAAAGAAGAAATATCAGAAGATGAGAAAGGAGCTTACCAAAGACGGTGCGCTCCAGCTCCCGGCCCGCTTCCACCTTGGCTCGGGCAAAGGCCTTGATCCAGTTCGTCCGCCCGCGCAGACGGCGGCTGACGGCTTCCATCGCCGCCTCCTCCTGGGTCTGGGGCCCGAAGAGTACACCGGCCTGGCCCCGTGCCGACAGCGACCCGGCGGGCCGGCATCCCCATGGCCTAGGCACCAGGGCATGCTCTCCGCCGGCCGCTCCCCCTGCGGCCGGCGCCTCTTCCGACGCCCTTTCCGGCGCCGCCACCGGCTTGGCAGCCGGGGAGGCCTGTTGCGCCACCACCCACGGTGCCTCGCTCGCTGACGCCTGGGGCGTCCCCTGTGGCGCCATCCGTGGCGCCTCCTCCAAGGCGGTGTCGCTGCCGCCTCCGCCGACCCCCGCCCGCTCAACCACATCGATCCGCGGCGTGGTGTCGTCCTCAACGACCACGACCTCCCGGTCGAGGTCCACCACCTCCGCACGACCTCCTTGGCCGTACTCCCTCACCGACGACAGCTCAAAGACCGTCGCCGCCACCACCGTCCCCACTGGCATCTCCATCCAGGCCAGCTCCTCGCCGGCTCGCGCCCACGTCGTTGCGGCGTTGATCCAGGCTTGGACCGATGCCGCCTCTGGCTCCGCCTCGGACCGGTTCCGGTCCCGCTAGGCCAAGCTTTTGGTGTTGGTCGGGTCCAGGCCAAGATCCGGATCCGCCGGCTGCTCCTCCTCGCCCCGGTTGATGGCGCCGGACCGGCTCCTCTGGAACACGGCACCCTCGATGGACGCGGCGTCCGCCGCCGCCCTCACCGCCGGCTCCAAGACAAAGTAAGCAACAGGCGGGGCCGCTCGGCCACTCGGATGCAAGTAAGAGAAAAACTTACCCCGACAGCACCAGAACGGCGGGCCTCGCCGGCTTCTCCTGCGCAGTGCCGCGCCTCCTCTTGGCGGCAGGCCTCGCACCCCCAAACAGATCCACCGCGCGCTTCACGGCCGGAGACCGCTGCCAGCGCCCCTTGCGATGACCCGGCATCGCCCGCGCCGCCGACTCCTCCGCCCAGCGCCACCGCACCAACGGCCCGCATCAGCATTGCCCGTGCCGCATCGCGCCCGGCAACTCAAGGAATATGCAAAGCCAAACTTACTCGCATGGCGTCCTGCGCCGATGTCGGCGGCCGCCTCCTCTCCTTTGCTATGGGCCACGGGCTCCTCTGACGTGGCCTGCACCACCTGCGACGGCGCCTGGGCGTAAGGATGCCGGATGGCATTCAAAGCACCTCCCGCGTCGCATCTAGAAGAATAAGAAGATGCACTGCAGCAAAATACGGAGACCAGGGACTGACCATGGGCGCCGGATTCGTGTGGTTGTACGGCTGCTTGCCGAACTACCAGTCATCCCGCAGCACGGCCTAGGAGATGTCGTTGACCCGGCGCACGACCAGGCCCGCCCCCAAGCGCATGTCCGACATGCGGTTGGGATCATGAAGACCGGTCATCTGACCGATTAGGCTGCTGCGTCGCTGCAGCGGCAGGACCCGGCGCATAATGAAGGCGGCGATAAGGTCGGTGCCGGTGAGCCCCTCCCGCGCCTTCATCTCCGGCACCCGCTCACAGAGATTGAGTATCTCCTCCGACGGATGCCTGGGGTAATAACCCCAGTTCCACTTCGCCTGCGGCGGCACGTTGACGAAGGGTGACAAATTGATGCGATCCGCGCCGAGGTTGCTAACGTAGAAGAAAGAATTCCGCCATTTCTTGGCAGAATCCTCCAACGGAATCTTGGGGCAATCGGCACCCGACCGCTTCGAGATGAAAGCGGCCCCGCAGTCAGAGAACTCCTTGGCCTTCGGCCCCTGCTTCTTCAAAGAGAAGAAGCGCACCCAGAGGTCGATCGAAGGTTCAACCCCTAGGTACCCCTCGCAGAGGATGACGAAGCCCGAGAGCGGCACGATGGCGCCGGCGCCAAGTGATACGTCTCCAACGTATCTATAATTTATGAAGCATTCATGCTATTTTATTATCTGTTTTGAATGATTACGAGCTTTATTATACACTTTTATATTACTTTTGCGACTAACCTATTAACCGGAGGCCCAGCCCATATTGTTGTTTTCTTGCCTATTTCAGTATTTCGAAGAAAAGGAATATCAAACGGAGTCCAAACGGAATGAAACCTTCGGGAGCGTGATTTTTGGAATGAACGTGATCCAGGAGACTTGGAGTTGAAGGCAAGGAAGCTTCGAGGTGGCCACGAGGGTGGGGGGCGCGCCCCCTATCTCGTGGGCCCCTCGAGGATCCCCCGACCGACTTCTTTTGCCTATATATTCCCATATACCCTAAAACCATCGAAGGACACAATAGATCGGGAGTTCCGCCGCCGCAAGCCTCTATAGCCACCAAAAACCTCTCGGGAGCCTGCTCCAAGCACCCTGCCGGAGGGGGATCCTCACCGTGGCCATCTTCATCATCCCGGCGCTCTCCATGACGAGGAGGGAGTAGTTCACCCTCGGGGCTGAGGGTATGTACCAGTAGCTATGTGTTTGATCTCTCTCTCTTGTGTTCTCTCTATGGCACAATCTTGATGTATCGCGAGCTTTGCTATTATAGTTGGATCTTATGATGTTTCTCCCCCTCTACTCTCTTGTAATGGATTGAGTTTTCCCTTTGAAGTTATCTTATCGGATTGAGTCTTTAAGGATTTGAGAACACTTGATGTATGTCTTGTCGTGCTTATCTGTGGTGACAATGGGATATTCACGTGATCTATTTGATGTATTTTTTGGTGATCAACTTGCGGGTTCTGCCCATGAACCTATGCATAGGGGTTGGCACACGTTTTCTTCTTGACTCTCCGGTAGAAACATTGGGGCACTCTTTGAAGTACTTTGTGTTGGTTGAATAGATGAATCTGAGATTGTGTGATGCATATCGTATAATCATGCCCACGGATACTTGAGGTGACATTGGAGTATCTAGGTGACATTAGGGTTTTGGTTGATTTGTGACTTAAGGTGTTATTCTAGTATGAACTCTATGATAGATCGAACGGAAATAATAGCTTCGTGTTATTTTACTACGGACTCTTGAATAGATCGAGCAGAAAGGATAACTTTGAGGTGGTCTCGTACCCTACCATAATCTCTTCGTTTGTCCTCCGCTGTTAGTGGCTTTGGAGTGACTCTTTGTTGCATGTTTAGGGATAGTTATATGATCCAAGTATGTTATTATTGTTGAGAGAACTTGCACTAGTGAAAGTATGAACCTTGGGCCTTGTTTCCTACCATTGTAATACCGTTTACGCTCATTTTTATCATTAGTTACCTTGTTGTTTTTATATTTTCAGATTACAAAAACCTATATCTACCATCCATATTGCACTTGTATCACCATCTCTTCGCCGAACTAGTGCACCTATACAAATTACCATTGTATTGGGTGTGTTGGGGACACAAGATACTCTTTGTTATTTGGTTGCAGGGTTGCTTGAGAGAGACCATCTTCATCCTACGCCTCCTACGGATTGATAAACCTTAGGTTATCCACTTGAGGGAAATTTGCTATTGTCCTACAAACCTCTGCACTTGGAGGCCCAACAACGTCTACAAGAAGAAGGTTGTGTAGTAGACATCAAGCTCTTTTCTGGTGCCGTTGCCGGGGAGGTGAGTGATTGAACGTATATCTTTAGATCTTGCAATCGAATCTTTTTGTTTCTTGTTTTATCACTAGTTTAGTCTATAAAAGATAACTAAAAAAATGGAGTTAAGTTTGTATCATACGCTTCATCTTTTTAATATCTTTCATGAGAATGATGGAAAGGAAAATTGTGCTCAATTGCTAGAAGAAGAATGCATTAAAATGTTTGGTACTAGATCCTTGTATGATGAGCATGATTGCAATGTTGTTAGTATGAATTCCTTGAATATCCATGATGCTAATGATATGCAAAGCCACAAGCTTGGGCAAGCTATGTTTGATGAATATGATATTTTTTGTCCCCCAAGTTTTGATGAGAATATTTATTATAATGAAAGCATGCCTCCTATTTATGATGGTTATATTGATGAAAGTGGGTTTGGAAGAGTGTCAACTTTAGGAAGTAGTGATCCCACTATTTTGGAGGATGTTGAATCTTATTGTGGTGAATATGAAAGTGGATTTGGAATAGTGTCAACTTTATTTAGTGATGATTCCACTATTTCGGAAGAGGTCCCAATTGCTTATGAGAACAAAGTTGCTATCTATGATGATTATTGTGATGACTTGTATGCTATTAGGAATAATGATAACCATGAAACTTTTCATCATGATTTTAGTTTTCAATTGGATTATGCCTCACTTGATAATTATTTTGTTGAATTTGCTCCCACCACTATTCATGAGGAGAAATTTGCTTATGTGGAGAGTAGTAAATTTTCTATGCTTGTAGATCATGAAAAGAATGCTTTATGTGCTGGTTATATTGTTGAATTCATTCATGATGCTACTGAAAATTATTATGAGGGAGGAATACATGCTTGTAGGAATTGCAATAATATCAAGTTTCCTCTCTATGTGCTTAAAATCTCGAAGGTATGCTTGTTTTGCCTTCCTATGCTAGTTGATTATTGTTCCCATAAGTTGTTTGATCACAAAATCCCTATGCATAGGAAGTGTGTTAGGCCTAAATGTGCTAGTCATATGCTTCATGATGCTCCCGTTATGTTTCAATTCTTATCTTTTATGTGAGCATCATTGTCATCATCATGCCTAGCTAGAAAGGCATTAAAGAAAGGCACTAGTTGGGAGACAACCCAATATTTACCTTTACTGTTTTCGTGTGTCCACATGATTATGCTACTGTAATAATCATGTTTTATAGCTTTTGTTTCAATAAAGTGCCAAGTAAGACCTTTAGGATAGCTTACGGTGATAGTTGTGTTGATCCTGCTGAGAATCAGAAACTTTTGCACCCAGTAAATTAGTTGTGTTAAATCACATAAACGTGATTTTGATCTGATTCTTTTTGCTCTGGATTGGTATACAAATTTCTTAGGACTTCCTAATTTGGTAGGATTTTTGGAGTTCCAGAAGTATACGTTTGATACAGATTACTACAGACTGTTCTGTTTTTGACAGATTCTGTTTTCTATGTGTTGTTTGCTTATTTTGATGAATCTATGAGTAGTATCGGAGGGTCCGAACCATAGATAAGTTGGAATACAGTAGATATTACATCAATATGTAGAATGAGTTCATTCCAGTACCTAAGTGGTGGTTTTATTTTCTTATACTAACAGAGCTTACGAGTTTTTTGTTGAGTTCTATGTTGTGAAGTTTTGAAGTTTTGGGTAAAGATTCGATGGACTATGGAAAAAGGAGTGGCAAGAGCCTAAGATTTGGGATGCCCAAGGCACCCCAAGGTAACATTCAAGGACAACCAAGAGCCTAAGCTTGGGGATGCCCTGATGGCATCCCTCTTTAAATCTTCGTTCATCGGTAACTTTACTTGGAGCTATATTTTTATTCACCACATGATATGGGTTTTGCTTGGAGCGTCATTTTCTTTTGTTAGTATTTGCTTGCTGTTATTTAGAATAATGTTTTGCATCTTTATTTTCAATAAAAATGTCAAGGATAGCCTTTACCATGCTTATTTTGCTAGTATACATGTTGCTCTTTAAAAACAGAAAGTTTACTGTTGTTGCAAAAATTCCCTAGAAAAGTCAGAGAATGGTATAATGTTGAAACTTTTTGCATATTAAGATATGATAAATTTAATACAGTGGGAATTTTCTCTCATAATTTTTGAATTTAGGGAAGTATGTTGAATCTTTCATTCCTTACAGACTAACTGTTTTGGCAGATTGCTGTTATGGTTGCATTGTTTGCATATGTCTGCTTGTTTAATGATTCTATTTGAGGATAGGAGTATTAAATATGCAGAGGCATTTAGTATGAAATGTTGAATAATAATTTTAGTGATTTGTTACAGTAGAAAATGATAAGGTTTTGCATTGGTTTATACTAACCTATCTCACGAGTTCTTGTTGAGTTTGTTGTGGATGAAGCTTTTGAGAAATAGAGAAACCATGATATGAGAGGAACTAAGGATACACAAAAGTTGAAGCTTGGGGATGACCAAGGCACCCCAAGATAATATTTCAACAAGTCTCAAGCATCTAAGATTGGGGATGCCCCGGTAGGCATCCCACCTTTCTTCTTCAACAACTATCGGTTAGTATCGGTTGAGCCTAAGTTTTTGCTTCTTCACGTGAGTTGTGCTATCCTTGCAATGTCATTTTATTTTGTTTTGCTTGTTGTTTGAATAAAATACCAAGATCTGAAATTCTTAAATGAGAGAGAGTCTTCACATAGTTAAAAAATTATTCAACTACTCATTGATCTTCACTTATATCTTTTTGGAGTAGTTTGTCATTTACACATGTGCTTCACTCATATCCTATGAGTAAATGGTTGAATGAGTTGAATGATATAAATCTGAAATTATATATGTCTCGTTTGCTTATCCCATGGGGAGTAATGACTTCACATCTAAGAAGTAGAGGTTGTAAATTTATTGAAGGTTAGCAAGCATTGTATTGGTCATTTGAACGATTCATGAAAGAATATTGAAGGAAGAGAGATTTCGCATATAAATATACTAACCTAGACATCTTTTATAATTGTGAGCACTCATTAAGTATGACATGCTAAAGAGTTGATGTTGGATAAGGAAGACAACATAATGGGTTATGTTTTCTCACATCTCAGTTAAAGTATATTGTCATGGATCATTCAAACATGTTGAGCTTGCCTTTCCCCCTCATGCTAGCCAAATTCCTTGCACCAAGTAGAGATACTACTTGTGCTTCCAAATATCCTTAAACCCGGTTTTGCCATGAGAGTCCACTATACCTACCTATGGATTGAGTAAGATCCTTCAAGTAAGTTGTCATCGGTGCAAGCAATAAAAATTGCTCTCTAAATATGTATGATCTATTAGTGTGAAGAAAATAAGCTTTATAAGTTCTTTTTATGGAAGCAATAAAAGCGACGGACTGCATAATAAAGGTCCATATACAAGTGGCAATATAAAGTGATGTTCTTTTGCATTAAGATTTTGTGCATCCAACCATAAAAGTGCATGACAACCTCTGCTTCCCTCTGCGAAGGGCCTATCTTTTACTTTATGCAAGAGTCAATGTGATCTTCACCTTTCCCTTTTTCATTTTATCCTTTGGCAAGCACCTCGTGTTGGAAAGATCCTGATATATATATATATATATATATATATATATATATATATATATATATATATATATATATATATATATATATATCAAATTGGATGTCGTTAGCATGAACTATTATTTTGACATCACCCAAAGGTGAATACGTTGGGAGGCAACACTATAAGCCCCTATATTTCTCAGTGTCCGATTAAAACTCCATAACCATAAGTATTGCGTGAGTGATAGCAATTGTAGAAGACTATATGATAGTTGAGTATGTGGAGTTTTCTAAATCAAAGCTCTGACATAGACCCTTCCTGAAAATAAGATGAATTGTAATTGTTTGATGACTAAGAATTTAGTTTGCTAGTTTTCAAGAAAGTTTATGGTCTATGCTTTAACATGTGAATAGCTTGTTACTTGATCTTGAGAAGTTTTATGAGATGAACTACTGTTATGACATATAATCATGCTAGAAAAGGTGATTGAAATTATCATTGATCAAACTTGTGCACTTTCTAGCATTCACACTTCATAAATTCTTTCTTTTATCATTTACCTACTCGAGGATGAGCAGGAATTAAGCTTGGGGTTGCTGATACGTCTCCAACGTATCTATAATTTATGAAGCATTCATGCTATTTTATTATCTGTTTTGAATGATTACGGGCTTTATTATACACTTTTATATTACTTTTGGGACTTACCTACTAACTGGAGGCCCAGCCCATATTGCTGTTTTCTTGCCTATTTCAGTATTTCGAAGAAAAGGAATATCAAACGGAGTCCAAACGGAATGAAACCTTCGGGAGCGTGATTTTTGGGACGAACATGATCCAGGAGACTTGGAGTTGAAGGCAAGGAAGCTTCGAGGTGGCCACGAGGGTGGGGGCGCGCCCACCCCCCCTGGGCGAGCCACCCTGTCTCATGGGCCCCTCGAGGCTCCCCCGACCGACTTCTTTCGCTTATATATTCCCATATACCCTAAAACCATCGAATGACACAATAGATTGGGAGTTCCGCCGCCGCAAGCCTCTATAGCCACCAAAAACCTCTCAAGAGCCCGTTCCGGCACCCTGCCGGAGGGGGGATCCCTCACCGGTGGCCATCTTCATCATCCCGGCGCTCTTCAAGACGAGGAGGGAGTAGTTCACTGTCGGTGTCAAAACCGGGGATCTCGGGTAGGGGGTCCCGAACTGTCCGTCTAGGCGGATGGTAACAGGAGACAAGGGACACGATGTTTTTACCTAGGTTCGGGCCCTCTCGATGAAGGTAAAACCCTACTCCTGCTTGATTAATATTGATGATATGGGTAGTACAAGAGTGGATCTACCACGAGATCAGAGAGGCTAAACCCTAGAAGCTAGCCTATGGTATGATTGTTGTCTATCTATCGACTAGACTGGCCTCGGTTTATATAATGCACCAGAGGCCTAGGATAACAAGAGTCCTAGCCGAATACGCCGGTGGGGGAGGAGTCCTTGTCTTGATCGCCAAGTCTTGAGGAATCTTCCTTGTATGCGGCAACTGTCCGGACTGGCCCATGAGTATACGGCCATGGGGATCCTCGGCCCAATCCAACTGATCAGGAGACGACGTGGTGAGTACCCCCTAGTCCAGGACACCGTCAGTAGCCCCCTGAACCGGTATTTAAGTTGGGGACGCTCCTCGATTCTTCCGAACTGTTCTTCATCTTTGGTCGTCGGTCTTGAAAACCGGTTCAACAAATCTTCTCATCTTCGATCTTGAGGATCGCCGAAATGCATTCGACGAGTTTACACGTCGGGTATCCGAGGAGCCCCTTTAAGTTTCCGGCCTTTATCAATGCCTTGTTATTTTTATGCCACACCTCGGGTTTGAAGTTGTTCCCGGGTGGCAGCGTCCTCTCGCCGAGCTCCAACGCCGGACTGCATTCGAGGTATCTTTGCAGCCGAGCACCAATGCGGACCGCTTCCCAGCTCTAACGCCGGAATGTATCCGAGCTCCAACGCCGGACTATGTATCCGAGCTCCAACGCCGGACTGTATCCGAGCTCCAACGCCGGACTATGTATCCGAGCTCCAACGCCGGACTGTATCCGAGCTCCAACGCCGGACTATGTATCCGAGCTCCAACGCCGGACTGTATCCGAGGTGTCGTAAATCACCTTGGTTCAAAGAAGTTTGAAGGGGTTTAGCCGAGCTTAATGCCGGAAATGCCCTCTATGGAGCCAGCCACTAGCGCCCGAGCTTTATGCCGGACTGCTTCCGAGGTGGTGCACCACCCCGAATGTGGGCCGATTTTTGTCAATATTTTTGATTGGTGCAATTTATTCTCTGCCGAGATACATAGCCAGTAGCCCTCAAGGTGGGTATCGGTCTAAAACCCGAGATGCACATGAAGGATGACATAAGACCGCTGATCCCGTGGCACGAGACTCAAAGTTGATTTGCAAAATTGGTGCGAGGATCAAGTCCTAGCTCGGCAAAATACTTTGGGACACAAAAAGTGGCGTGCTCAGTCCTCAAGACTCAGGTTGGGTGCGGCCGACCAACCTGAGGATCAAAATCTCCTGGGAGACTGTATTACACTTAAAATTTTCTGCATTGGATAGGCAATGCAGTAGCCCCCGAGACACTGGTCGGGTGGAAACACCAGATCAGGGGATCGATGTGCCCCTTTAATATTTGTAAATAATAAGCCCGAAGCCCTGTAGCCCCCGAGCCTTAATGCGGGCACGGGTGGCCGAATTATGGATTGATATCCATAGTAAAATCACCAATTATATGTAATGACTCAATGTATCCAAGTACTTTATGTCATTAATGCTCAGATCCGCATTGTACAAAACTTTGTTGATCGACCATCGGCTTCAACCTCCTCGGTCAGTAGCCGAGGAGTGTTTGTCCTACTTTATAAAGCCTTTATGAGGGCAAAGATTTACGACAAACAAGGCAATCTGGCCATATGGTTTTATAAACAAAGGTACGCAGAGAGATATGTTATATTACTGTTTAACAGAAGAAATGTCTTCCAAAGAAAATAGTCCCGCTATCGGTTCCTTTCTTTGGATTGTCATGCTAAGCATGATCATGAAACCTCAGCTCCAATGTAAGAGAAAATATTGAGGATTTAGTTTGGGAGGCCATTACTAGCCCCGGTAGTGTTCGGCGACATCGAGGTCAAGCCGGTAACACTTCGCCAATTTTATGAATGGCCCGTCATTTAATATAGTCATCGGATCGCTGACCAGTTTACACCTATTGTGACAGTCAGTTTTGGCTTTCTCCATCGAGGTGCTTGACCATGCGAGCTGGAAGCACAATCGCAGATGGTTCTCCTTTGCACACCTAGCCGAACAAAGCGGAACGTAGGAGGCAAGCGCGGAGCCGGGCAACCCAACTATTGACCAAGACACAATTGAAACTGATGCATATATAGCAATATCCGAGAATGTTTTGCCGAATCTCTAAAGGTGTCCGCGTTGCCTTTGCAAGACTTGTGCTGAAAATGCACAAATAGTTAAAAAGTGCCAAAAGCTTGAAAACCAAAAACGTCAGTAAAAACATGACGTCCGAACAAGATCAAGTGTTCGGTGCCAATCCGAAAATTGGACTTTAGAAGAAAAAAGTGCTTCTGCCGTGCTTTAACATGACACATCCTATCTCAAGACTTCAAGCGGGTCAGCCTACGGCTTCAGTCTCCCATCCCGAAGGTGGAGTACTTCTCATTAGGCTAGTTTAGAAAACTAAACTCTAGCGGTTTTGAGAGAGAAATTAGGCTCCCCGGCTAGTGACCGCACACTCGTGTCGAGAAAAGGAGTGATAAATAATAATAAAAACTCTGCAACGACTAAGAAGAAAAAGACTTACTATAAAACGGCTCAAATAAACATAAGAGCCCCCAAGTGACTTGGGTAAAAGAATGATTCTATGTACCGAAGTACTTATATCATATCTATGTTCAACCGAACTTTAAACGCGTCTTAACCGACCGTCGGCTTCTCCCTCTTCGCTCAAGGACCGAAAAGTGTTATGTACTCCATCTGTCGAGAATATCGACGGTGTTTCCAATAACCAGGCAATCAGGTCATAAGGCTGTAATGCATAAAGCGCTCGGGGGAACTTATGCTATATTACTGATAAAGTGTAAGAAGCATCTTCAAAGAAAATAGTACCCCCACCGATACCTTTTTTCGGTGCTCATTGTTAATATGAGACTTGTGCAATAGATTTTTTGTACTCATGAGTTCCGTTGTGTGCCGACCATTATTGAAAACAGTAAGAGCGCTAGCTTTCGGCTTCACCCAGTCTGAGGTCCGGCTCAGGTGACCCGATCGTGACAATCATAGATGTGCTCCCTTTACTCCCTAGCCGAACAATCGGGAACGTAGGGGTAAACACAGAAGCAAGGCAACCCAGGTTGCAAATCACTTAAGTCAATATGGTGCATATTGTGGCGTAATACACAAACAAGGAACGAAGCCGTACAAGTATAATCATGTGCAAGAGGAAAAAGCTTCATGAAGGAAGCCCCCAAGTAAACGGGGTATTTGAATTTGCGCGTCACAAACAAAGTTTGGACAAGGAAAAATTTTACAAGCAACTTTTTCTCAAAAAAGTATAACGCTTGGTCGAGCCGAACACAAGTTAAAAATTTAAAACTTTGAGCATGAAGGCAACTTAGCTGGTTAATGTGTTCGGTATTGACGACGCGGTCCGAGCTTGATGCGAGACAAGGTTCCATCCCCCAAGCCGATCCCGAGGTGGCGGAGCAAAGAGCTCGGCACTCCGAAGTGGTGACATAGCACGGTCAATGCAGGACGGCAGAGTGATGCCGAAGTCCCCTGCATGGGGTAATGAAGTGTTGACGAAGCCCCCCGTCCAGCCGAGGTGACGCTAAAGGATATAGTCCGGCTGGATCATTTTCCTGTGCACAAAAAAATAGTGCAGACCGGGGATAATAGTAATAAGAAGAATTAAAAAAATGTCACATAATAAATAATTTATGCAAAGTGAGTAATAAAAGAAATATGGCCTGGCGCCGAAGTCAATGTCGATGCAGGTCGTCGGCGTAATGCAATAAAGGCGTGGCAAAGCCTGAATTCACTGTGTCGGTCCGAGTTCGGATCGGCGTTAGCGGACTATGTACGGAAACTGACCGAACCACCATGCGATCGTCGTTAATGCGGCCACCATTTGATAGACCTGGTTTATTTGTTGTAGCAATCCGACGGGAGGTGATTCCCAAAATTGGGACTCGATCCGCGCACCCATTGCCCGATGGGCGATAAAACGACGCCATGGCAATGCTGGTAAAGGTTGGCTCGCCGAGGCAAAGCCCTCGGTCTAGCTAACGTGACGGAGCTGGTCGGCTAACGACGCCGAAGCGTCCGGAGTAGGTTGATGAAGAGATGGCGAAGCCCCCGGTCCAGCCGAGATGTCGAAGTAGGTCGGCGTGATGGACACCAGCTTGAAGAAGCAATAGTGTGGCCCTGCCGATGCAGGTCGTGACGTGGTCGATGCCAGCTTGATGAAGCGACCGTGCGGCGATGCCGGTATGCCCGCTCCGTGTAATCCGTGGGGCGGCGATGTTGGTGATGATTTATCCTTCGCGATGCCGGACTCTTGTTCGGCTTGCCGAGATGATGATCCGAAGAAGTTGAGCTCGGCTCAACAAAGTGACGACGTGTCTAGCGTAGGTCGGCAGCCGTGGAGCAATATTGCCGGACTGGTTTGACACCAGCATGATATTGAAGATAGTGGGATGTGTTTGGAAACAAAACACAACACCCCATACAAAATTTCCTTCAAAAAGGATGTCCGAAATCCCGTTCATAAAAAAGACGAACTCGGGTCGGATTCGTTTCGCCGAAAAACAGAGCGAAAAGTGATGCACTAATCGGAAGGTTCCGGAGTTTGGGCGGTTGGATCGAGCTGAAATTTTGAGGGTGGTAGATATAGGAATTCCGCAGCCGATCGATGGTTGGATCTTCCAAAGGAAGTCCAAGCTAGAAGCTGGACACCACGCCCTAAACTCGTCCAGATTCTCGTCCAGATTCAATGCGGCTCCGGTATATCGGAGATTGCCAGAGATTCCTCCATCGGAACTCGACGAAATTTTCCAGGGTTGTTGTAGACTCAATTCCGCACAATTCCACCGAAGCAATCGTTAAAACGACGCTTGAGGAGGCGGTGGCGGCGGACACAAGTCAGCTGTCCAGAAAAACAGTACGGTCGCCCGAGGGCAATGTTGACGTTGAGTCCCCGGGCTCCCTGGATGATTCCTCCATGATCTTGATAGAGATCGGAGTTGATGTTGATGAAGGCCCTCATCCGAACATGACGATCGGAGGTAGGGCGCAGTCCTTGGTCGAACCAAGGTGACCAGTCGAGCTGGTGATGAAGATGTTGAAGTCGCAGTTGATCTGCAGGCGAGCCATCGACCTTTTGCCGAACACACAGCGGAACTCTCAATGAAAGCACCAATGTCGGTGTCAAAACTGGCGGATCTCGGGTAGGGGGTCCCGAATTGTGCGTCTAGGCGGATGGTAATAGGAGACAAGGGACACGATGTTTTTACCCAGGTTCGGGCCCTCTCGATGGAGGTAAAACCCTACTCCTACTTGATTAATATTGATGATATGGGTAGTACAAGAGTGGATCTACCACGAGTTCAGAGAGGCTAAACCCTAGAAGCTAGCCTATGGTATGATTGTTGTCTATCTATCGACTAGCCTGGCCACGGTTTATATAATGCACCAGAGGCCTAGGATAACAAGAGTCCTAGCCGAATACGCCGGTGGGGGAGGAGTCCTTGTCTTGATCGCCAAGTCTTGTGGAATCTTCCTTGTATGCGGCAACTGTCCGGACTGGCCCATGAGTATACGGCCATGGGGATCCTCGGCCCAATCCAACTGATCGGGAGACGACGTGGTGAGTACCCCCTAGTCCAGGACACCGTCATTCACCCTCGGGGCTGAGGGTATGTACCAGTAGCTATGTGTTTGATCTCTCTCTCTCTCTCTCTCTCTCTCTCTCTCTCTCTCTCTCTCTCTCTCTCTCTCTCTCTCGTGTTCTCTCTATGGCACGATCTGGATGTATCGCGAGCTTTGCTATTATAGTTGGATCTTATGATGTTTCTCCCCCTCTACTCTCTTGTAATGGATTGAGTTTTCCCTTTGAAGTTATCTTATCGGATTGAGTCTTTAAGGATTTGAGAACACTTGATGTATGTCTTGCCGTGCTTATCTGTGGTGACAATGGGATATTCATGTGATCTACTTGATGTATGTTTTGGTGATCAACTTGCGGGTTCCACCCATGAACCTATGCATAGGGGTTGGCACACGTTTTCGTCTTGACTCTCCGGTAGAAACTTTGGAGCACTCTTTGAAGTACTTTGTGTTGGTTGAATAGATGAATCTGAGATTGTGTGATGCATATAGTATAATCATGCCCACGGATACTTGAGGTGACATTGGAGTATCTAGGTGACATTAAGGTTTTGGTTGATTTGTGTCTTAAGGTGTTATTCTAGTATGAACTCTATGATAGATTGAACAGAAAGAATAGCTTCGTGTTATTTTACTACGGACTCTTGAATAGATCGAGCGGAAAGGATAACTTTGAGGTGGTTTCGTACCCTACCATAATCTCTTCGTTCTCCGCTGTTAGTGGCTTTGGAGTGACTCTTTGTTGCATGTTGAGGGATAGTTATATGATCCAAGTATGTTATTATTGTTGAGAGAACTTGCACTAGTGAAAGTATGAACCTTAGGCCTTGTTTCCTACCATTGTAATACCGTTTACGCTCACTTTTATCATTAGTTACCTTGCTGTTTTTATATTTTCAGATTACAAAAACCTATATCTACCATCCATATTGCACTTGTATCACCATCTCTTCACCGAACTAGTGCACCTATACAAATTACCATTGTATTGGGTGTGTTGGGGACACAAGAGACTCTTTGTTATTTGGTTGCAGGGTTGCTTGAGAGAGACCATCTTCATCCTACGCCTCCTACAGATAGATAAACCTTAGGTCATCCACTTGAGGGAAATTTGCTATTGTCCTACAAACCTCTGCACTTGGAGGCCCAACAATGTCTACAAGAAGAAGGTTGTGTAGTAGACATCACCAAGATGATGGGGCTGGAGCCCAAAGAACTCCAGGAAGTAGTGGAAGAAGGCGCTAGTAGGAAGACCGAGCCTGCGCTTGAAGTGCGAGAAGAAGACCACGCGCTCCGTGCCCTCAGGCGGGGGTTCTCGCTCGCCTTGTGGAAGGCGCACGACAACCTCCGTCTCCCCCGGCAAGCGCCTGGTGGTGCGGAGGTAGGCAATGTCATCGGGGGTGACGGTCGAGCCCATCCACGAGCCCGACGGCAGTGCCATCAACGGAGATGGAAGAGAAAGAGGGAAGGTGAATGGCGATGGAGCTCTGCTCGAAGTGGCGGGCGTCGCAGCGTGGCGGTCACAGGAAGCAGAGTGAGGATGAAGAGCCAGGGGCGAGAGTGAGAATGATGTCCGCTGCCCCTTCGCCCCAATTTATAAGCCCCGGTTCGAAACATGGGGAAGTGGGATCGTTTGTGCTCGCTCCTCCCACTTCCCCGCAATAAGTGCGCACGTACGCGCATAACAACTGCATGGGGAAGAGTAACCGACTTGCGAACGCTGCAATAAATCCGCACGCGTGGGCCAAGGGCATGAGGCAGTGGGCCCCAGCATGTCGCCCAGTCCCGTCACGCGCATGGCCTGTCAGGCCCCTCCGGCTTCCAGGCGCCATGTGGTGCCCGTGCGAAGCCCAAGGGATTGCCCCAAGATTCGACGGACCCTTCGGTTTCCCGCCGCTGCCAGGATGTCGTGATCTGGTTTCCGGAAACCGGCACACAGTGGGTGTTGCCGGACCCAGTGCTCGCAAGATTCACCTCCTCAAGGGGGACTGCGGCCCCCATCCGAAGATGGCGGACCTTCACAACTTCAGGGACTACTGTCGGGGGGATGAACCCCTGGCAGGCAACGGAACCCGGATCCTTTTCAAAAATAATGGGGCCAGCATCGCCCCTCAAGCCGGCCCACGCTCAGCCGGGTCGCTCAACCTGGCCAAGCCCCTCGACCCGGTCAAACTCTCCGACCCGACCAAGCTCCTCGACTCGGCCCCAACAACCAGCTCAAGGCAGTCGAACCCGGCACAACAAGACTTCCTCAACAAGATAGCTCCACCCTTGGCGTGTTCCTCAACCCAGCCACGGGTCAGCTCCCTTCCCATCCAGGCCGTACGATGGGACGAGTCTCCATCCACCGATGATCGAGGCAACAGTGCCCCGCCCATGCCTCTGGTCAGCCGGAGCGTGGCAATAGTGCCCCTCAGCTACCCGCTGACCAGGGCCAACGTGGCAACAGTGCTCTGATGTCTACTACACAACCTTCTTCTTGTAGACGTTGTTGGGCCTCCAAGTGCAGAGGTTTGTAGGACAGTAGCAAATTTCCCTCAAGTGGATGACCTAAGGTTTATCAATCCGTGGGAGGCGTAGGATGAAGATGGTCTCTCTCAAGCAACCCTGCAACCAAATAAGAACGAATCTCTTATGTCCCCAACACACCCAATACAATGGTAAATTGTATAGGTGCACTAGTTCAGCGAAGAGATGGTGATAGAAGTGCAATATGGATGATAGATATAGGTTTTTGTAATCTAAAAACATAAAAACAGCAAGGTAACTAATGATAAAAGTGAGCATAAACGGTATTGCAATGGTAGGAAACAAGGCATAGGGTTCATACTTTCACTAGTGCAAGTTCTCTCAACAATAATAACATAGATAAATCATATAACAATCCCTCAACATGCAACAAAGAGTCACTCCAAAGCCACTAATAGCGGAGAACAAACGAAGAGATTATGGTAGGGTACGAAACCACCTCAAAGTTATTCTTTTGGATCGATCTATTCAAGAGTTCGTACTAGAATAACACCTTAAGACACAAATCAACCAAAACCCTAATGTCACCTAGATACTCCATTGTCACCTCAAGTGTCCGTGGGCATGATTATACGATATGCATCACACAATCTCAGATTCATCTATCCAACCAACACAAAGTACTTCAAAGAGTGCCCCAAAGTTTCTACCAGAGAGTCAAGACGAAAACGTGTGCCAACCCCTATGCATAGGTTCATGGGTGGAACCCGCAAGTTGATCACCAAAACATACATCAAGTGGATCACGTGATATCCCATTGTCACCACAGATAAGCA
Source organism: Aegilops longissima (assembly GCA_021605205.1). NCBI lineage: Eukaryota > Viridiplantae > Streptophyta > Magnoliopsida > Poales > Poaceae > Aegilops > Aegilops longissima. The sequence continues at coordinate 67,862,914 of CM038682.1, read as the reverse complement.
TGACAAGACATACATCAAGTGTTCTGAAATCATTAAAGACTCAATCCGATAAGATAACTTAAAAGGGAAAACTCAATCCATTACAAGAGAGTAGAGGGGGAGAAACATCATAAGATCCAACTATAATAGCAAAGCTCGCGATACATCAAGATCGTGCCATAGAGAGAACACGAGAGAGAGAGAGAGAGAGAGCTCAAACACATAGCTACTGGTACATACCCTCAGCCCCGAGGGTGAACTACTCCCTCCTCGTCATGGAGAGCGCCAGATGATGAAGATGGCCACCGGTGAGGATCCCCCCAGGCGGTGCCTAACAGGCTCCCGAGAGGTTTTTGGTGGCTACAGAGGCTTGCGGAGGCGGAACTCTCGATCTATTATGTTCTTCGAAGGTTTTAGGGTATGTGCACTTATATAGGCGAAGAAGTCGGTCGGGGGAGCCTCGAGGGGCCCACGAGATAGGGGGTCGCACCCCCCACCCTCGTGGCCACCTCGAAGCTTCCTTTACTTCAACTCCAAGTCTCCTAGATCACGTTCGTTCCAAAAATCACGCTCCCGAAGGTTTCATTCCGTTTGGACTCCGTTTGATATTCCTTTTCTTCAAAATACTGAAATAGGCAATAAAACAGCAATATGGGCTAGGCCTCCGGTTAATAGGTTAGTCCCAAAAATAATATAGAAGTGTATAATAAAGCCCATAAACATTCAAAACAGATAATAAAATAGCATGAATGCTTCATAAATTATAGATACGTTGGAGACGTATCAGCATCCCCAAGCTTAATTCCTGCTCGTCCTTGAGTAGGTAAATGATAAAAAAAGAATTTATGAAGTGTGAATGCTAGCAGGTGCACAAGTTTGATCAATGATAATTTCAACCACCTTTTCTAGCATGATTATATGTCATAACAGTAGTTCATCTCATAAGACTTCTCATGATCAAGTAACAAGCAATTCATATGTTAAAGCATAGACCATAAACTTTCTTGAAAACTAGCAAACTATGTTCTCAGTCATCAAACAGTTACAATTCATCTTATTTTCAGGAAGGGTCTATGTCAGAGCTTTGATTTAGCAAACTCCACATACTCAACTATCATATAGTCTCTGCAATTTCTAACACTCACGTAATACTAATGGTTATGAAGTTTTAATCAGACACTGAGAAAGATAGGGGCTTATAGTGTTGCCTCCCAACGTATTCACCTTTGGGTGATGTCAACAATAACAGTTCATGCTAACTTACATCCAATTGGATATATATATATATCAGGATCTTTCCAACACGAGGTGCTTGCCAAAGGATAAAATGAAAAAGGGAAAGGTGAAGATCACCTTGACTCTTGCATAAAGTAAAAGATAGGCCCTTCGCAGAGGGAAGCAGAGGTTGTCATGCGCTTTTATGGTTGGATGCACAAAATCTTAATGCAAAAGAACGTCACTTTATATTGCCACTTGTATATGGACCTTTATTATGCAGTCCGTCGCTTTTATTGCTTCCATAACAAGATCGTATAAAGCTTATTTTCTTCACACTAATAGATCATACATATTTAGAGAGCAATTTTTATTGCTTGCACCGATGACAACTTACTTGAAGGATCTTACCCAATCCATAGGTAGGTATGGTGGACTCTGATGGCAAGACTGGGTTTAAGGATATTTGGAAGCACAAGTAGTATCTCTACTTGGTGCAAGGAATTTTGGCTAGCATGAGGGGGAAAGGCAAGCTCAACATGTTTGAATGATCCATGACAATATACTTTAACTGAGATGTGAGAAAACATAACCCATTACGTTGTCTTCCTTGTCCAACATCAACTCTTTAGCATGTCATACTTAATGAGTGCTCACAATTATAAAAGATGTCTAAGATAGTATATTTATATGTGAAATCACTCTTCCTTCAATATTCTTTCATGAATTGTTGAAATGACCAATCTAATGCTTGCTAACCTTCTATAAATTTACAACCTCTACTTCTTAGATGTGAAGTCATTACTCCCCATGGGATAAGCAAATGAGACATATATAATTTCAGATTTATGACAATCAACTCATTCAAAAATTTACTCATAGGATATAAGTGAAGCACACGAGTAAATGAAAAACTACTCCAAAAAGATATAAGTGAAGATTAATGAGTAGTTAAATAACTATGTAAATATGTGAAGACTCTCTCTCATTTAAGAATTTCAGATCTTGGTATTTTATTCAAACAGCAAGCAAAACAAAATAAAATGACATTGCAAGGATAGCACAACTCATGTGAAGAAGCAAAAACTTAGGCTCAACCGATACTAACCGATAATGGTTGAAGAAGAAAGGTGGGATGCCTACCAGGGCATCCCCAAGCTTAGATGCTTGAGACTTCTGGAAATATTATCTTGGGGTGCCTTGGGCATCCCCAAGCTTGAACTTTTGTGTCTCCTTAATTCCTCTCATATCATGGTTTCTCTTTTTATCAAAAGCTTTATCCACACCAAACTCAACAAGAACTCGTGAGATAGGTTAGTATAAACCAATGCAAAACCTTATCATTTTCTACTGTAAAAAATCAATAAAATTATTATTCAGCATTTCATACTAAATGCCTCTACATATTTAATACTCCTATCCTCAAATAGAATCATTAAACAAACAAACATATGCAAACAATGCAAACATAACAGCAATCTGCCAAAACAGTACAGTCTGTAAAGAATGCAAGAGTATCAATACTTCCCTAACTCCAAAAATTATGAGAGAAAATTCCCACTGTAGTAAATTCATCAGGGCTCAATATGCAAAAAGTTTCAACATTATACCATTCTCTGACTTTTCTAGGGAATTTTTGCAACAGCGGTAAACTTTCTGTTTTCAAACAGCAACATGTATACTAGCAAAATAAGCATGGTAAAGGCTATCCTTGACATTTTTATTGACAAAACATTATTCTAAATAACAGCAAGCAAATACTAACAAAAGAAAATGACGCTCCAAGCAAAACACATATCATGTGGTGAATAAAAATATAACTCCAAGTAAAGTTACCGATGAAAGAAGACGAAAGAGGGGATGCCTTCCGGGGCATCCCCAAGCTTAGGGTCTTGGTTGTCCTTGAATATTACCTTGGGGTGCCTCGGGCATCCCCAAGCTTAGACTCTTGCCACTCCTTATTCCATAGTCCATCGAATCTTTACCCAAAACTTGAAAACTTCACAACACAAAACTCAAAGAAACTCGTAAGCTCCGTTATTATAGGAAAATAAAACCACCACTTAGGTACTGTAATGAACTCATTCTAAATTCATATTGGTGTAATATCTACTGTATTCCAACTTCTCTATGGTTCATACCCTCCGATACTACTCATAGATTCATCAAAATAAGCAAACAACAAAAAGAAAACATAATCTGTCAAAAACAGAACAGTCTGTAGTAATCTGTATCAAACGTATAATTCTGGAACTCCAAAAATCCTACCAAATTAGGAAGTCCTAAGAAATTTGTGTACCAATCCAGAGCAAAAAGAATCAGATCAGAATCATGTTTTGGTTAATTATAAAAACTAATTTACTGGGTGCAAAAGTTTCTGATTCTCAACAGGATCAACACAACTATCACCGTAAGCTATCCTAAAGGTCTTACTTGGCACTTTATTGAAACAAAAGCTATAAAACATGATTACTACAGTAGCATAATCATGTAGACACACAAAAACAGTAAAGGAAAATATTGGGTTGTCTCCCAACAAGCGCTTTTCTTTAATGCCTTTCTAGCTAGGCATGATGATGGCAATGATGCTCACAAAAAAGATAAGAATTGAAACATAACGGCAGCATCATGAAGCATATGAATAGCACATTTAAGTCTAACCCACTTCCTATGCATAGGGATTTTGTGAGAAAACAACTTATGGGAACAATAATCAACTAGCATAGGAAGGTAAAACAAGCATAGCTTCAAAACTTGAAACACATAGAGAGGAAACTTGACATTATTGCAATTCCTACAAGCATATGTTCCTCCCTCATAATAATTTCAGTAGCATCATGAATGAATTCAACAATATAACCAGCACCTAAGGCATTCTTTTCATGATCAAGCGTAGAAAATTTACTACTCTCCATATAAGCAAAATCCTTCTCATTCGGAATAGTGGGAGTATACTCAACGAAATAATTATCATGTGAGGCATCCAATTGAAAACTAAAATCATGATGACAAGTTTCATGGTTATCATTATTCCTAATAGCATATAAGTCATCACAATAATCATCATAGATAGCAACTTTGTTCTCATAATCAATTGGAACCTCTTCCGAAAGAGTGGATTCATCACTAAATAAAGTCATAACCTCTCCAAATCCACTTTCATAATCATCACAATAAGATTCAACATCCTCCAAAATAGTGGGATCATTACTTCCTAAAGTTGACACTCTTCCAAACCCACTTTCTTTAATATAACCATCATAAATAGGAGGCATGCTTTCATCATAATAAATATTCTCATCAAAACATAGCTTCCCCAAGCTTGTGGCTTTGCATATCATTATCATCATGGATATTCAAGGAATTCATAATAACAACATTGCAATCATGCTCATCATTCAAAGATTTAGTATCAAACATTCTATAGATTTCTTCTTCTAGCACTTGAGCACAATTTTCCTTTTCATCAAACTTACGAAAGATATTAAAAAGACAAAGCGTATGAGACAAACTCAACTCAATTTTTTTTGTAGTTTTCTTTTATAAACTAAACTAGTGATAAAACAAGAAACAAAAAGATTTTATTGCAAGATCTAAAGATATACCTTCAAGCACACACCTCCCCGGCAACGGCGCCAGAAAAGAGCTTAGTTGACGGGGTGTGAGTGCCGCTTACCTAGCCTCCCCGGCAACGGCGCCAGAAAAGAGCTTGATGTCTACTACACAACCTTCTTCTTGTAGACGTTATTGGGCCTCCAAGTGCATAGGTTTGTAGGAAAGTAGCAAATTTCCCTCAAGTGGATGACCTAAGGTTTATCAATCTGTGGGAGGCGTAGGATGAAGATGGTCTCTCTCAGGCAACCCTGCAACCAAATAACAAAGAGTCTCTTGTGTTCCCAACACACCCAATACAATGGTAAATTGTATAGGCGCACTAGTTCAGTGAAGAAATGGTGATACAAGTGCAATATGGATGATAGATATAGGTTTTTGTAATCTGAAAATATAAAAACAGCAAGGTAACTAATGATAAAAGTGAGCGTAAACGGTATTGCAATGGTAGGAAACAAGGCATAGGGTTCATACTTTCACTAGTGCAAGTTCTCTCAACAATAATAACATAGATAGATCATATAACAATCCCTCAACATGCAACAAAGAGTCACTCCAAAGCCACTAATAGCGGAGAACAAATGAAGAGATTATGGTAGGGTATGAAACCACCTCAAAGTTATTCTTTCGGATCGATCTATTCAAGAGTTCGGACTAGAATAACACCTTAAGACACAAATCAACCAAAACCCTAATGTCACCTAGATACTCCATTGTCACCTCAAGTATCCGTGGGCATGATTATACGATATGCATCACACAATCTCAGATTCATCTATCCAACCAACACAAAGTACTTCAAAGAGTGCCCCAAAGTTTCTACCGGAGAGTCAAGACTAAAATGTGTGCCAATCCCTATGCATAGGTTCATGGGCAGAACACGCAAGTTGATCACCAGAACATACATCAAGTGGATCACGTGATATCCCATTGTCACCACAGATAAGCACGGCAAGACATACATCAAGTGTTCTCAAATCATTAAAGACTCAATCCGATAAGATAACTTCAAAGGGAAAACTCAATCCGTTACAAGAGAGTAGAGGGGGAGAAACATCATAAGATCTAACTATAATAGCAAAGCTCGCGATACATCAAGATCGTGCCATAGAGAGAACACGAGAGAGAGAGAGAGAGAGAGAGAGAGAGAGAGAGAGAGATCAAACACATAGCTACTGGTACATACCCTCAGCCCCGAGGGTGAACTACTCCCTCCTCGTCATGGAGAGCGCCAGATGATGAAGATGGCCACGGTGAGGATCCCCCCTCCGTGGTGCCTAACGGCTCCAAAGGTTTTGGTGGCTACAGAGGCTTACGGCGGGAACTCCTGATCCATTATGTTCTTCGAAGGTTTTAGGGTATGTGGGCTTATATAGGCGAAAGAAGTCGGTTGGGGGAGCCTCGAGGGGCCCGCGAGACAGGGGGTGGGCGCGCCCCCCACCCACGTGGCCACCTCGAAGCTTCCATTTACTTCAACTCCAAGTCTCCTGGATCACGTTCGTTCCAAAAATCACGCTCCCGAAGGTTTCATTCCGTTTAGACTTCGTTTGATGTTCCTTTTCTTCGAAATACTGAAATAGGCAATAAAACAGCAATATGGGCTGGGCCTCCGGTTAATAGTTTAGTCCCAAAAATAATATAAAAGTGTATAATAAAGCCCATAAACATTCAAAACAGATAATAAAATAGCATGAATGCTTCATAAATAATAGATACGTTGGAGACGTATCATGCCCTCGTCGTCACTACTGACGCCAGCAAGCGGCGACCTGACGGAGCGCCATTGTACCCGACTCAACTCGGCCACTCCCTAACGATCGACAAGACGGCGCACAACGCCCCTAGGCAAGCGGGGCCCATGCCTAGGGGAACCCAGCGAACCACAGGCACCCGGCGGGTCCCAGCATCGGGTTCCCAAACGCCGACAACCCGGCCCTACGGCCTTGTAACATTACCATTGTACCCCTGGGGGTTGGCCTATAAAATCCCCCAGGAGCCCTCATGCATACGGTCAAGCACACAGGGAAGTAGCCAAACAATCAGTAGAACACACAGGGAGAAGGAGCAGCCTAAGCCTTGGCCAGCCTTCCTTCTTCCTCCACATAGCTCCAGGAGCAACTCTGTACAGTTACATATAAACCACAGTCGACAGGACTAGGGGTATTATCTCTCCGGAGAGACCCGAACCTGGGTATGTCTTGCGTTCCGCGCTCACTCATGCCAACCTCGCCTCTGGAGCCCACCATTGCCCTCGAGCCTCCTCCTCTCTTTAGCCATCCCATGGCATCTGTTGTGCGCCCACCACGACAACCACTCAATCTTGAAGGGGATAGTTGACACGTAATTTCAATCATTATTAACTAGCTGTCAGCCTCTTTAGTTCGTCATTTCCTGATATCAACTATTTAATAACTCCTTTATTCATTTTCTTTGCCGGCGGGCAGGGCTTGGGAAAAGTTCATCAGCGTGGCTCTAGGCCAATGGCAAAAAAAACTGTATTGGTTTCGACCCAAGGTAAGTAATTAAGTAGTACTAGCTAGCTACCATCTCTTTAATTCTTGTTTGAATACCATTAATTATCATGCTTGATTAATTATTATCTGATTAAATTCTATTATCGTAAAGCCCTAAAGCAGGCGCTGGGGACTGAAGTGTGTGCATACTACATTTGCGAGACCATTTGCATGATGGCGTCCAAGAGGACCAAATCTGATAGACAGCTATGGGTACGTTTGCCAGAACACTATTCACAATTTTTACATCATTACCGATATCTAGTCACACAACTAATATGATTATATGATGTAAAAATTGTGAATAGTGTACAATATGAGAAATTCTACGTTTGCCAGTACACGTTATGCATATATGATCGGTTCTACGAGAAATTCTATTTATATACATGCATAACGTGTACAATATGTTGTATCGTAAAATACCAGCAAACGAAAAAGAATTAAATGGAAAACACAAAATTAAAGGAAAAAGAAATCATGAACCCAAAACTCCCCAAACCTTTTAGTACCGGTTGGTGTTACCAACCGGTACTAAAGGGCTCCCTGCCCCCGGCGTTGGCACGTGCCACGTGGTGGCCCTTTAGCGGTGGTTCATGCAGAACGGTACTAAAGGGGGGGTACCTTTAGTCCCCACCCTTTAGTGTCGGTTATAGAACCAGCACTAAAGGGCCTTACAAAGCGGTGCTATAGCCCGGTTCTGCACTAGTGCGTCCCCCTTCTCCTGTTCATCGTCCTTAGCCTTCCTACTTTTTTTATCTTCTTCTCTGTGTGAGGAGCGCACCCCAGGCCCTCTAGCTCCATATTCACCACCACTCGTGAAGCTCTGACGATGGGAAGGGAAAGGAGTTGCAACTGCAGCCCGACGAAGCTGCATCCGTTTGTCGGACGTGCTGCGACCATGGCGACCATAGCCATGCCCACACCATCATGGCGCTGCGAGCTCGAGGGAGGCGGGGGTGTTGCATGTTGCAACCATGGTTGTCGCATGCTATAACTAGCGTCACGACATGCTGGTATCGACCACAGGGAAGATACACCATGGTAAATGCGTGTTGGAATCGGCTACCGATGAACTGCGATCATGGTGGCCTTGTGCTGGAACCAACATTGCGGGATGCTGGAACCAGTGACATGTTTTGCTACATCCATTCATGGAGAAGCTACGACCAGCGACGGAGGAGATGACGATTTTGTTGCAACCGTCGTCGGTTTTTGCTACAACCTGCGAGGAAATTTGCTACATCCATTCATGGCGAAGCTGTGACCCTGGGGCGGCAGCGACGCTGATTTTGTTGCAACCGTCGATGTTTTTTGCTAGGACCGATGAGGTTTTTTGCTACAACCATTAAAAGCGTTAACCCCGTGCAGCATCGACAGCAGTGGCGGTGGCGGTGCATCGGGGTGCTAGAACCATGGAGCATCAACAAGCAGGAGTTGCAATAGGTCGTTGGCAGAGTTGCAAACGGTCGGTGATGGAGCTGCACCCTAAATTGATGAGCCGGGCAAGTTTCTCTAGCGATAAGCAAAGGAGAAGCATTGCGAGGCATGGACGTACAATTGGCCGACGGTCATTGCCCTCGCCGGAGGCGCTCATGGGAGGCGGACTCGTGTGGTGCAGAGGGCGAGGGGATTTTCCTTTGTGCAGGGCGTCCAATTGAAAAAGACGAAGCCTGTATCAGATGTCTTGTGTAAGGGAATCGGGTGGCTCCTAGACGACCGGCCGAAAATTGGTTCGGTCAGGCGCCGCCCAACCTGAAACCTGGATAGATCCCAAGATTCAGTAAAACTGGTTGATTGTTTGTGCAGGTCTTGGTGATTTGTGCATTGTCTCCTACTGGATTGATACCTTGGTTCTCTAACCGAGGGAAATACTTATCTCTACTTTGCAGCATCACCTTTTCCTCTTCAAGGGAAAACCAACGCAATCTCAAGAAGTAGCAGTAAGCTAGGTGTCAGACTTAGCAATTTCGAAGGTCAGAAAAAGTCATTTTTCCAAAGTGCTCCTAATCAAGATCTAATACCTTAAATTTTTCGTCATTGTTCATACAAATCCAACGAGCCCAAGAACGTCAAATTCCTAGTTCGAATGAAGATTTGGCGGCCATTTTTCCAAAGGAGGACAAAAAAGACGGCGTTTCAAACGATCGCATGCGGTCGTTTCTAAAGTCGTTTGATGTGCAGACAACTCCGAGAGTTGTCCTTCCAGATGAGATTCTACACCGATTTCTTACCCGTTCGATCCCACGATGTAATTGGCTCGTAAAGAAGAGATTGGGAAAGGATTCGGCTCATTTAGAGCCCTTGGTTGAAGCCCATCAAGAGAGGAGGCTAGGGAGGCTCCATATAAGTCACCCTCAACCCTAGCCGCTGCCATCCTTCTCATTTGCCAAGAACGCATCCATCTCCATCTCCATTGCTGCTCCATCACCACCATAGAGGAAGGGAAAAGATCAAGAGGAAGAGGAGGAGGCTCCACCACACGAGCACCGGCCTTCGGGTCGGTGCCCCCTCCACCGTGTTAGTGCCTTCATAACCACCATCTTCACTGCGCCGCCACTGCCATCATCATCACCATCGTGCCTTCTCCCTTCACTGGCACGATGTCAGCTTGTAACTTGACCCTCTCATCTATGTGTACCATTAAATTGTTTGAGTAATTTTACCAGTTCTTGAGGATATGGTTGAATCCTATGTGATTCTTGAAGCGATCCAATATTACATGTTCATGATTCGAGTTAGTATTCTCACGAGTATTGAGAGGATGCCACACTCGCACTATTGCCATGATAGGTCGTAGAGGAACTACTATCATTGTGAAGGGTTTGGGGCATTGGGATAATTCATGGTGACAGTAAAAACCTTTGATTTCTCGCCATCACAACTGATAGGGGAGTAACAAAGAACCCTTAGAGAGGCCGCGTACACAGGGTAACCCTTACTTATCATTAGTTGCAACCCTATGTGTCGGTGTCCTGGATATGGGGGTATCCAACCCTGCCTGCCTGCTGCCCACCACGTGGCTCCATCGATGGCCTGGTACAGCCCAGCTTCAGCATCAACAACTCAAGACCCTCGCGAGGCGGACGACGCCAAGACCCCCGAGGGGATCGGCCTCCTCAGGCTGGCTCCCGAGGGGCGGAGAGTTCTATGCAAGGTATACCTCATGAGGCTCAGCTGACGTGAGACATGACGACCAAGGCCAGGCGGGCGCCAGGCAGGCGCAGAGCGCAGGTTTCCTCTTCGGTGCAAAGGAGGCAAGCCACAGGCACGGAGTCCCGAGGAATCAGCCAAAGGTTTCCATTCTGGTGCAAGGATACCAAGACTGCCAGGACAGCAGGATGGAGGTCATCGATGAGCCCACTGTAGCATCACGACCAGAGGCTTTTCGCAGGCGAAGACTACTTTTGTCAGGATAAGCTGTACTACTTGTCCCCTTTCAAATTCGGTCATTGTGGGATCCCTTCCCGCCAACATTTGGGAAGAGGACCAAGACCACTATAAATAGGACTAGCCACCACCATAGAGGCAAGACAAGCAGAACTAGCTCACACCCTACCAGCTCCCTTGAGCTCAAGAACACCTCACCTCCTAAGGCCAGTTCATCCTCAGCCCTCCGAGGCAATCCACAAAAATGCTGGAGTAGGGTATTACACCGCAAGGTGGCCCGAACCAGGATAAACTATTGTGTCTCTTTGTCTCTTCGAGCTCGTCGCACTAGGCTTAGGAGGATCGTGAGTAGGCAGGCTGGGTAGGTTGAGATCTCTGCACGCACCCCAGAGTTCGAACCTCTCAAGGGTTTGCGGAACCCGTAATCCGACACTATGGGGGAGACTATGATGGTGGCGTGCGTGGCACGAAGTCAACGTGTATTGTACCCGGCTCGGACCACTTATGCATTTGACCAGTTACTAGAGGAAACCACAGTTCATATGCGCTAGTGATTCCAGAACCCTCGAGAATGCTTTACTACTCAAGCATCGTCCTTACTAACTTAGCAACTTTCATTTACTGTTTTTACTCTCTTGAATTAGTAGTTTAGTTAATTACCCTTTTTACCTAGTTCCCCTAGCAACTTATAGAGTAGACTATTTCCAAACTCCTATTTGGCTCTGTACATGGATGCGTTAAGTGACAACGTAGTTGCGGGGTTTGTGGTGCCTTCCTATTCGCTCCCTGTGAGATTCGACACTTACCACGAAAGTGATACAACAACTCTATGCACTTGCAGGACATTGATACGTCTCCATCGTATCTACTTTTCCAAACACTTTTGCCCTTGTTTTGGACTCTAACTTGCATGATTTGAATGGAACTAACCCAGACTGACGTTGTTTTCAGCAGAATTGCAATGGTGTTATTTTTGTGTAGAAATAGAAGTTCTCGGAATGACCTGAAACTTCATGAAGAACATTTTTGGAATTAATAAATAATACTGGCGAAAGAATCAAGACCACGGGGCCCACACCCTATCCACGAGGGTGGGGGGCGCGCCCCCTGTCTCGTGGGCCCCCTGAGGCTCCACCGACCTCAACTCCAACTCCATATATTCACGTTCGGGGAGAAAAAAAATCAGAGAGAAGGATTCATCGCGTTTTACGATACGGAGCCGCCGCTAAGCCCTAATCTCTCTTGGGAGGGCTGATCTGGAGTCCGTTCGGGGCTCCGAAGAGGGGAATCCGTCGCCGTCGTCATCATCAACCATCCTCCATCACCAATTTCATGATGCTCACCACCGTGCGTGAGTAATTCCATCATAGGCTTGCTGGACGGTGATGGGTTGGATGAGATTTACCATGTAATCGAGTTAGTTTTGTTAGGGTTTGATCCCTAGTATCCATTATGTTCTAAGATTGATGTTGCTATGACTTTGCTATGCTTAATGCTTGTCACTAGGGCCCGAGTGACATGATTTCAGATCTAAACCTATTATGTTTTCATGAATATATGTGAGTTCTTGATCCTATCTTGCAAGTCAATAGTCACCTACTATGTGTTATGATCCAGCAACCCCGAAGTGACAATAATCGGGACCACTCCTGGTGATGACCGTAGTTTGAGGAGTTCATGTGTTCACTAAGTGTTAATGCTTTGGTCTGGTACTCTATTAAAAGGAGGCCTTAATATCCCTTAGTTTCCAATAGGACCCCGCTGCCACGGGAGGGTAGGACAAAAGATGTTATGCAAGTTCTTTTCCATAAGCACGTATGACTATATTCGAAATACATGCCTACATTACATTGATGAACTGGAGCTAGTTCTGTGTCACCCTATGGTATAACTGTTGCATGAGGAATCGCATCCGACATAATTATCCATCACTGATCCAATGCCTACGAGCTTTTCACATATTGATCTTTGCTTAGTTACTTTACTGTTGCCGCTATTACAATTACTACAAAACTGCTACTGTTACTTTTTCTACTGTTACCGTTACTTCCATACTACTTTGCTACTAAATACTTTGCTGCAGATATTAAGTCTTTCGGGTGTGGTTGAATTGACAACTCAACTGCTAATACTTGAGAATATTCTTTGGCTCCCCTTGTGTCGAATTAATAAATTTGGGTTGAATACTCTACCCTCGAAAGTTGTTGCGATCCCCTATACTTGTGGGTTATCAAGACTATTTTCTGGCGCCGTTGCCGGGGAGCATAGCTCTATTCTTTGAGTCACTTGGGATTTATATTTGCTGATCACTATGAGGAACTTGAAAGACAAGAAAATCAAGATTTATCCCTCAACTACGAGGGGAGGTAAGGAACTGCCATCTAGCTCTGCACTTGATTCTCCTTCTGTTTTGAGTAAACTTGCAACACCTAAACCTACTTCTGCTTTTAATTCTGATATGTCGCATGTTATTGGTGATGCCACTTCTGCTATGCATGATGCTTATGATGAAACTACTTCTATGCTTGATAATACTGTGCCATTAGGTGAATTTCTTGATGAACAACTTGCTAGGGCTAGAGAGAATGAAATTATTGAAACTGATAATACTGATGAAAGTGATGATGAAGATTCTCCCCCTAGATATGAATTGCCTGTTGTGCCTGAGGGTTATGTTATGGATGAAGAAACCGCTAGAGATTTTCTTGCTTGCAATGATAGATATGATCTTAAGAAATTATTAGCTAAGCTGAAAGAAAAATCTCTGAATGCTAGAATCAAAAATGACCCTGCTTTTGCTACTTCACCTATCTGTATTTCTGATAAGGATTATGATTTCTCTGTCGATCCTGAGATAATTACATTGGTTGAATCTGATCCTTTTTATGGCTATGAATCTGAAAATGTTCTGGCACATCTTACTAAATTGAATGATATAGCCACCCTATTCACTCACGAGGAAAAAATTCGTTACTACTATATCCTTAAGTTATTTCCATTCTCATTAAAGGGTGATGCTAAAATATGGTTTAATTCTCTTGATCCTGGTTGTGTGCGTAGTCCCCAGGATATGATTTATTACTTTTCTGCTAAATATTTCCCCGCTCATAAGAAACAAGCTGCTTTAAGGGAAATATATAATTTTGGGCAAATTGAAGAAGAGAGTCTCCCACAAGCTTGGGGAGGCTTGTACAATTACTTAATGCCTTGCCTGATCATCCTCTCAAGAAAAATGAAATACTTGATATCTTTTATAATGGAGTAACCGATGCCTCCAGAGACCACCTGGATAGTTGTGCTGGTTGTGTTTTCAAGGAAAGAACTGTTGATCAAGCTGAATTGTTATTGAATAATATGTTGACTAATGAAAACAATTGGACACTTCCTGAACCAACCCCTAAGCCAACTCCGAAGAAAGGGGGTATTCTATTTCTCAGTCCTGAAGATATGTAGGAGGCAAAGAAATCTATGAAAGAAAAGGGTATTAAAGCTAAAGATGTTAAGAATTTACCGCCTATTGAAGAAATACATTGATAACCCGACACAGGTAGTAAAGGTAAATTCTCTCTATAGATTTGATGAAGGTGATATTCCTCATTATAAGTCTGCTAGTCAATGCTTGGATGAGTTTGATAATTTTATTGTTAAACAAGAAAACTTCAATGCTTATGTTGGTAGACAATTGAAATGCAATGCTTATATGATTGAACACTTGAGTGATTATATGTCTAGAGTTAAAGGTGAACATAAACTTATTAGTAAACATGCTTCCATGGTTACCACTCAAGCAGAACAAGTGCTTAAAGCAAAAAATGATTTGCTCAATGAATTAAATAATAAGAAAAACGATAATGTTGTTAGAGTTGTGACTAGAGGTGATAGAATGACTCAGGGACCTTTGTATCCTGAGGGCCACCCTAAGAGAATTGAGCAAGACTCTCAGAGAAATAATGTTGATGCACCTAGTCCTTCTAAAAAGAAGAAGAAGAAAAATGATAGGACTTTGCATCCTTCTAGTGAACCTGTTGTTGACACACCTGAGGATCCCAATGATATTTCTATTTCTAATGATGAAACGCAATCTGATAATGAACATGAACCCAGTGATGATGTTAATGATGATGTTCATGTTGATGCTCAACCTAGCAATAATAATGATGTAGAGGATGAACCTGCTATTGATCTTGATAACCCACAAGCAAAGAATCAACATTATCATAAGAGAGACTTCGTTGCTAGGAAGCTCGGTAAAGAAAGAGAACCATGGGTTCAGAAACCCATGCCTTTTCCTCCTAAACCATCCAAGAAAAAGGATGATGAGGATTTTGAGCGCTTTGCTGAAATGATTAGACCTATGTTTTTGCGTATGCGTTTGACTGATATGCTTAAAATGAATCCTTCTGCTAAGTACATGAAAGATATTGTTACAAATAAAAGAAAGATACCGGAAGCTGAAATTTCCACCATGCTTGCTAATTATACTTTTAAGGGTGGAATACCAAAGAAGGTAGGAGATCCAGGAGTACCAACTATACCATGCTCCATTAAAAGAAACTATGTTAAAACTGCTTTATGTGATCTTGGAGCCAGTGTTAGTGTTATGCCTCTCTCTTTATATCGTAGACTTGATTTGAATAAGTTGACACCTACTGAAATATCTTTGCAAATGGCTGATAAATCAACTGCTATACATGCGGTATTTGTGAGGATGTGCCTGTTGTGGTTGCAAATGTTACTATTTTAACAGACTTTGTTATTCTTGATATTCCTGAGGACGATAGTATGTCAATTATCCTTGGTAGACCATTTTTGAATATTGCAGGGGCTGTTATTGATTGCAACAAAGGCAATGTCACTTTTCATGTTAATGGTAATGAGCATACAGTACACTTTCCGAGGAAACAACCTCAAGTCCACAATATCAATTGTATTAGAAAATTTTCAACGATTACTATTGGAGGTTTTGAATTTCCTCTTCCTACTGTCAAGAAGAAATATGATATTCTTATTGTTGGGGACATCCATATCCCCGTTGAGGTATCTTAGTGATATTCGAAGATTCTCCAGTTTCATGCGATTCAGAATGAGTTTGTTAACAAGACTTGATCAACCTTGTTAGTGGATTCCTTTTGATGAGCATGAGATGGATGAAGTTAGAAAGCACAACTCTCTGTACCCTACTTTTACTTTATTTTATTTAGATTAAATAAAGCAAAAATAGTATTTTTTCTGTCTGTTTTCTGATTTATCCTTGCAATAAAAAATACCCGAAAATAAAAGTTCTCCAAATGTCCCAAAAATGAAATGTGATTTTTTGTAGAATATTTAAGAATATTTGGCACTAAGAACACATCGGGGGGGCACACCACCTGGCCACGAGGGTCCAAGGCGCGCCCTCCCCCCTGGGCGCGCCCCCTGCCTCGTGGGCCCCACGTGGCCCCCTCCACTTATTCCTGCACCCACACACTTCGTCTTCCTCCAGAAAAAATCACCACACAGCTCAAACTCGTGTTCTAGCTCGCTTTGCTGCGATTTTCGATCTCCTTGCTCAAAGCTTCATTCACGAAACTGTTTTGGGGGATTATTCTTCGGTATGTGACTCCTCCAATGGTCCAATTAGTTTTTGTTCTAGTGCTTTATTTATTGAAAATTTCTGCTGCTAAGGTGACCCTGTTCTTGAGCTTGCATGTCAAATTTATATGGTCAAAAGTAGTTCTAATGCATGATATAGCCTCTAGGCACTTGTGGGAGTAGTTTCTATCAATCTTGTTGAGTTTAGTTCACTTTTATTTTGAGTCACTAAAAATTTCAAAAAAAAATTCAAAGAAAGAAAAATGCATAGGAAAATATACCAAGGTGGTTCCTCAAGGAAGCAAGGACCAAGGCTCGCGATACGTGAGCCAGACGATGAACCACCGAGGGAAGCTCAAGTGCGGCCTTGTGAATGGCCATCAGAAGATTTTATGGTTCAAGCAGGCATTAATGAGGAATTTGACGCGTATGTGCATAATTCTGAACTTGAGGGCTTTGTGTCAGATAAGTGCCCCCAATACTACTACCTAACTGATTCCTTTGTGAGAAGGTTCAAATTCACATCCTCACGCAATTCTCACACTGTTTTGTTTGATCTTTATGATAAATCATATACCATGGACCTAGAAGATTTTAATACTGCTTGTAAACTCCCGTAGTGGGGCAATTTTAGTGAACCTCGCAAATCTGAATATAAAGACTTTCTTGCTAGTATCACTGTGGGGGAATCTATAGAAATCACACAAGCTACCATAGGGAGCATTCATTTTCCTTCCATACATTATTTTGCTCTCTTTATAGGTAGATGCATTAATGGTAAAGATGAAGCTTGTCACATGTGCGTTCCAGATCTTTGTGTTCTCAAAAGTGCGGTATTAGGAGATAAACAATATAACTTGGGGGCGATTGTTGCACGAAGGTTGGATCATAACAGTATAAGTGGAGATTTGTTTGGTGGGATTTATGCAACTCTTTTAGCTGACTATCTTGATGTACCCATACATGCAAATGATATAGAGTTGCCTCCTGTTTATTTAGATTATAATGCTATGGTTCGCCATCAGTTTATTGAGAGGAATGAACAGCCCCTTCACTACCGACTAATCTTTGACAGACAGTGCGCTGTCCATATTGCTCTCCCTGCTCCTACTTTCTTTGACCTTCAGGAAAAAAGGAGATATGTTATAACCAGGGAGGAGGCGAACGAGTATGAAAGGAGGACGGAGGCAGCTCGCCTCCAAGCTGTAGCTTGTCAGGCAGTAGCGGCTGCATCTCAGTACGACCCCAGTTACAACTTTGGATATCCGCCAGGCCAGCCGTGGCCATAGACCAACTTAGGCCAAAAGCCTAAGCTTGGGGGAGTACGTATTTCTCACCGACATTACATTCATGTTCACACACTCATTCTAGTTGTCGGTGCTCATACTTTTTCATTGTACTATCCATGCTAGTTTATTTTATTTTCTAAGCCTTCTTCTTGTGTGTTTGAAAAGCCTTAAGAAAAACCAAAAAAAATAGCTAGTCTACTTCCCATGCTTGTAGTAGTAATTAAAGGAAAAGCCAAAAAGATTTTTCGTTCTTCTTTTGCTTGTTGGTAGCTTTCCCGTGTAAACAGTTTTATTTCTTTTCTTTGGGGGTCGAGAGGAGAAGACCATGATGAAAATGTTGAGTGGCTCTCATATGCATTATTGTTGATTTAACCAAGAGCCCATATTACCTTGTCTTCTCCCTTGTATTAAATGCTTGCAGATTCCAGCTTAGTCCAATGCACATGCATACTATTATTGTCCACACCATTCGGTCGTGCGAGTGAAAGGCAATAATGGCGATATATGATGGACTGATTGAGATGAGAGAAGCTGGTATGAACTCGACCTATCTTGTTTTTGTAAATATGATTAATTCATCGTTCCTGATTCAGCCTATTATGAATGAAACATGTTTGCAATGATAATTAGAGATTATAGTTGCGCATGCCATGCTTAATTAGCTAGGAGTTTATAATGGTTTACCTTGCGTGCCAACATGCTATTAAAATGGTTGTGATGTGGTATGATAGGGTGGTATCTTCCTTTGAACGATTAGAGTGGCTTGACTTGGCACATGTTCACGCATGTAGTTGAAACAAAATCAACATAGCCTCCACGATATTTATGTTCATGGTGATTTATATCCTACTATGCTTGCACTCAATGTTGATTAATTTTAATGCATGTTCATGACTGTTGTCGCTCTCTAGTTGGTCGCTTCCCAGTCTCTTTCTAGCCTTCACTTGTACTAAGCGGGAATACTGCTTGTGCATCCACTTCCATAAACCCCAAAGTTGTTCCATATGAGTCCACCCTACCTTCCCATATGCGGTATTTACCTGTCGTTCCAAGTAAATTTGTATGTGCCAAACTCCAAACCTTCAAATGAAATTCTGTTTTGTATGCTCGAACAACTCATTATCAACTAGGATTGTCTATATCTTCCATGCTAGGTGAGTTATTCTCACGAGGAGTGGACTCCGCTCCTCACTCACGAGAAAATGGCCGGTAACCGGGATGCCCAGTCCCATGCTTAAATCAAAGTAATTGCAAACAAAACTCCCCCATGATTGTTGTTAGTTGGAGGCACCCGTTGTTTCGGGCAAGCCATGGATTGATGCTTGTTGGTGGTGGGGGAGTATAAACTTTACCATTCTGTTTGGGAACCGCCTATAATATGTGTAACATGGAAGATATCGAGATCTCTTGGTTGTTACGTTGACAATGAAAGTATGCCACCCAAAATATTATTTATCTCTGTTTCAAAACTCGAGCTCTGGCACCTCTGCAAATCCCTGCTTCCCTCTGCGAAAGGCCTATCTATTTACTTTTATGTTGAGTCATCATCCTCTTATTAAAAAGCACCAGTTGGAGAGCACCGTTGTCATTCGCGTCCACTACTATTAATTTATATTGAGTATAACTATGACTGGATCTCTTTTACCATGAATTACAATGTCCAGTCAGTCCTTGATCTTCAGATGTGCTCTGCATTTATGTTTTGCGGTCTCAAAAAGGCCTAGCGAGATACCATCTTGTTATGTCATATTATGATTGTTTTGAGAAAGTGTTGTCATCCGAGATTTATTATTATTGCTCGCTAGTTGATTATGCCATTGATATGAGTAAATATGAGACCTAGATGTTATTGTGAATGTGGTTAGTTCATAATCTTTGCTGAAAACTTGAATGCTGGCTTTACATATTTGCAACAACAAGAGCAAACAGAGTTTGTAAAAGTTTTTCTTTATCACTTTCAGTTTGTCAACTGAACTGCTTGAGGACAAGCAAAAGTTTAAGCTTGGGGCAGTTGATACGTCTCCATCGTACCTACTTTTCCAAACACTTTTGCCCTTGTTTTGGACTCTAACTTGCATGATTTGAATGGAACTAAGCCAGACTAACGTTGTTTTCAGCAGAATTGCCATGGTGTTATTTTTGTGCAGAAATAAAAGTTCTCGGAATGACCTAAAACTTCACGGAGAATATTTTTCCAATTAATAAAAATACTGGCGAAAGAATCAAGACCAGGGGGCCCACACCCTATCCACGAGGGTGGGGCGCGCCTGCCTCCCCTGGGCACGCCCCCCTGTCTCGTGGGCCCCATGAGGCTCCACCGACCTCAACTCCAACTCCATATATTCACGTTCGGGGAGAAAAAAAGAGAGAGAAGGATTCATCGCGTTTTATGATACGGAGCCACCGCCAAGCCCTAATCTCTCTCGGAAGGGCTGATCTGGAGTCCGTTCGGGGCTCCAGAGAGGGGAATCCGTTACCGTCATCATCATCAACCATCCTCCATCACCAATTTCATGATGCTCACCGCCGTGCGTGAGTAATTCCATCGTAGGCTTGCTGGACGGTGATGGGTTGGATGAGATTTACCATGTAATCGAGTTAGTTTTGTTAGGGTTTGATCCCTAGTATCCATTATGTTCTAAGATTGATGTTGCTATGACTTTGCTATGCTTAATGCTTGTCACTAGGGCTCGAGTGACATGATTTCAGATCTGAACCTATTATGTTTTCATGAATATATGTGAGTTCTTGATCCTATCTTGCAAGTCAATAGTCACTTACTATGTGTTATGATCCGGCAACCCCGAAGTGACAATAATCGGGACCACTGCCGGTGATGACCATAGTTTGAGGAGTTCATGTGTTCACTAAGTGTTAATGCTTTGGTCCGGTACTCTATTAAAAGGAGGCCTTAATATCCCTTAGTTTCCAATAGGGCCCCGCTGCCACGGGACGGTAGGACAAAAGATGCCATGCAAGTTCTTTTTCATAAGCATGTATGACTATATTCGAAATACATGCCTACATTACATTGATGAACTGGAGCTAGTTCTGTGTCACCCTATGGTATAACTGTTGCATGAGGAATCACATCCGACATAATTATCCATCACTGATCCAATGCCTACGAGCTTTTCACATATTGATCTTTGCTTAGTTACTTTACTGTTGCCGCTGTTACAATTACTACAAAACTGCTACTGTTACTTTTTCCACCGTTACCGTTACTTCCATACTACTTTGCTAATAAATACTTTGCTACAGATATTAAGTATTTCAGGTGTGGTTGAATTGACAACTCAACTGCTAATACTTGAGAATATTCTTTGGCTCCCCTTGTGTCGAATCAATGAATTTGGGTTGAATACTCTACCCTCGAAAACAATTGCGATCCCCTATACTTGTGGGTTATCAGACATCAGCAAGCGGCAAAGACGGCGTCATGCAAAAGAGGCCGCCCGACTGGGCCGGCCAATTGTCCCTCGACGACCGGTTTACTATGGCGAACCGGTCTTTCGGTACATTTTTTGTTTCTTTTTCATTTATCCTTTTTTCATTTCTCTTTTCATTTCCAAATTCTTGCACTTTAAACATTTGTTCTAAATTTCAAAAAAAACTTTATGTTTTTCAAAATTTCTTCATTAAATATAAATATTCACAATTTAAGATATTATACAAAAATATTCGCGTCTTTCAAAATTCCTCAGAATGCCAAAATACTAACATTTTAAAAAAGAGAAAACAAAATTTTGAACACGATTTAAAAAACATTAACAAATTTGGAATTTAAAAACAAATCTAGAAAAATACAAACAAAATTTAGAGTCATTTTAAGAATGCCAAAAAAGGCCATGTTCAATGTAGGGTGTCGGGGCAGGCTAGAATGCTCCGTTTGTGATCACGTTGTTTCTCGAGATTCGTCAAATGACCTCAAATTTTTTACATAGGCTTGTATGACCAATTCAAGGCATCTTGCCAAGGTGTTTTGGTTTTCAAATCTTTTTGCATTTTCTAGAGTTTTCTCGGTCAAAAAAGAGCGATAAATAGTCGGTCGTATCACAATTTGCATACGGTGTTGAAATTATTGAAACCAAACATGAATGCTTACCGTGGGCATGTCCACCTACTTCTAAAAATTCTGTCAATTCAAGATTGGCCAAAAATAGACCATATTCAACGAAGGATATCCGAGTGGCTAGAAGGCTCCGTCTGAGAGCATGTTGTTTTTTAACATCCTTGAAATTACTCCAATTTTTTTCATTGCCTTGCATGAAAAATTCAAGGAATCATTCCAAGTTGTTTGGGTTTTTGGCAAGTTTTGCATTTTCTGGAATTTTCTCAGTTAAAAAAGGCTGATAAATGGCTAGACATGTCGCAATGTGCATACGGTGTCGGAAGTCGTTAAAACCTAACATGGATGCCTACCATGGGCATGACCACCTGCTTACAAAATTTGGGGTCATTTTAAGGATGTCCAAAATTAAACCATGTGTAATGGAAGATGTTCGAATGGGCCAGAAGGGTCCGTCTGAGAGCACATTATTTTTTGACATCCTTGAAATGCATCCAATTTTTTTCCATGGCCTTGTATGACTAATTCAAGGCACCATGTCAAGTTTTTTTGGTTTTCGACGAGCTTTGCATTTTATGGAGTTTCCTCGGTTAAAAAAGGCACATAAATGCCTGGACATGTCAAACCTTGCATACAATGTCAAAAATTGTTCAATTTGACATGGATGCCTACATTGGCATTCCCACTTGCTTGGATAAGTTGGGAGCATTTCAAGGATGTCTAAAACACACCATGTTCAATGGAGAGTGTTCGGGTAGGACAGAAGAGTCTGTCGAAAGAAATCTGTCCAATGGCCCCAACAATTTTCTACCAGCTTGCATGACCAATTCAAGGCATCATGCCAAGGTTTTAGATTGTTGACAAGTTTTGAATTTTTTAGAGTTTTCTCGGTGAAAAAAGGCCCATATATGATCGGACGTGTCGTAACGTGCATATGGTGTCAAAAGTCATTCAAACTAGGCATGGATGCCTAGCATGGGCCGAAGTTTTACATTATTTAGAGTTTCTCCACATCCATTAAATGGTCCAAAAAAATTCATGTCCTTGTATGATCAATTCGAGGCACCACACTAAATCATTTGTGTTTTAGACAAGTTTTGCATTTTTCTGAAGTTTTCTTGGTGAAAAAAGCCGATAAATGGTCGGATGTGTCGCAACATGCATATTGTGTCAGAAGTTGTTCAAACCTGACATGGATGTTTACCATGGTCATTCCCACCTTCTTGCAAAATTTGGGGTCATTTCAAGAATGTTCAAAACTATACCATGTTCAACGAAGGGTGTTCGGGTACGCGAGAAGGGTCTGTCTAAGAGCACATTGTTTTTCGACATCCTTTAAATGGCCCCTTTTTCCATGTCCTCTTATGACCAATTCAGGGCACCATGTCAAGTTGTTTTAGTTTTCGACAAGCTTTGCATTTTCTGAAGTTTTCTCGGTCAAAAAAGATAAATAAATGGCAAGACGTGTCGAAACTTGCATACGGTGTCGGAAATTTATCAAACCTGACATGGATGTCTACCATTGACATACCCACCTGCTTGCAAAAAGTTGGGGTCATCTGAAGCATGTCCAAACATAGACCATGTTGAACGGAGGGTGTTTGGGTATACCAGAAGGCTCTGTCTGAGAGCATGTTGTTTCCTGAGATCCTTGAAATGGCCTCAATTTTTTCACGACCTTGTATGACCAATTCAAGGCACCATGGCAAGTTGTCTTTGTTTTGAACAAGTTTTGCATTTTCTGAAGTTTACGGTGAAAAAGGCCGATAAATGTCTGAACATGTCGCAATTTGCAGACGGTGTCGGAATTTATTGAAACATGGTATGAGTGCCTAACATGAGCATGACCACCCGCTTGAAAAGGGTTAGTTATCCATAGTTCAAGAAACCACCGGTTAAGAGGAGTATGCCAGACGGGTGCATCTGTGGGCGTGTAGTTTTTCCTAATTTGAATGCTTTTGTTATTTGCAACTTTTGTCATTATCAATCAACATGAACATTTTCACATGTCTTAACCATTTCTTGAGATTTGTCAACAATTTTTTAATTTCAAATTGTGTATGAAAATTTTACAAACTTGAACATTTTAAAAGAAAATGCTAAAAAGTTCCCAACAATAGACAAATATTTTGAACACAAATTGCAAACCACACACTTTAAAAAAATTGGGTATTCCAAACAATATTCCAAGTTTTTGAACAAGTTTCAAACAAAATAAAAATGGAGAAAAATTAATTCACAAAAGTATTAAAGAAAAATAAAAAATTAGAAAATAAAAAATGCTTAGATCTTGGCCCAATTAGGTGATGGCATCGCTCCCATTGGGCCGGCCCAAGCATTCACAGATTTGCAATTTAAACCTTTTTTTTTGCAGATTTTCTAAAAATGTTAACTAAAAACAGTTGCAAAAAAAGTTTGAGAAGTTGAAAAAGATTTAGAAAATTGCAAAAAAACTCACGATTTTTTTTTAAAGTTCATGCATTTGGAAAAAATAAAAAAATAAATCGGAATACAAAAGAACAAACCCCGATTTAAGAAACAAAAACAAAAAATCCAGAAAAAAACAATGGGAAACTGGCTTGTTTTGCCTCAAGTAGCTTGCGCCCTGCTATTCATTAAGAATTGATGCGTGGCCGAGTGGCTAGCACTACTGCCGAGCACCTTGGAGACCAGGGTTTGATCTCTGTGTACTTCATCTTTTTCTTTCAATTATGCGTGCGCTCATATTTTTCTTTCAATTGTGGGTGCGCTAATGGGCCAGCCCATTACTGTAGGCGAAGCGCTTCTTCCATATCGGCGGGCGACGTATTTTTGAGAAAAAACATCCTACACTTTATTATGAAGGGGTATGGAGAGATCTTCATTGTTGATGTGTTTAGTGGGGTTGTACCGAAGAAGAAGTGATAGCACAAATAGGCGTATGCCCCTAGGCCAACATGGAATGTACAGAACATTAAGACATGAAGTGCAACTTTCTCATACTTGCCTCTAAAATTGGACTCCTTTGCAAAATTTTATCAACATCGGAGATATGACCAGGAGGGCTTCAAATATATTTGTCGCCTCCAGCCCTTCAAGTGTCATGGTCTGCCAGAGTTGTCTATTACATGTAGATGATACCATCTCAAATGAATAAACTTTTTCTAACCAACAAAGACACGTATATCTCAAAGTAAAAAAAAGAAACTTGTGCAACAAACTTGCAGTCAACTAACCTTCCTTTCCACCAAACTGGCATTTTCCCCTATCTTTATTGATGAACCTACTATTCTATGACAAATGCGTAAGATTATTGCAATGAAATAAAGGGCAACTAAGGGATGTACGAAGACAAGGTACTATGAGGCCTCTTTGATTCACAAGATTCTAAAAACGCGGGAATAGGAAAAACATAGGATTGCCATGCCATGCCCATCTCAATCCTACAGGAGTTTGGTTTCTTTGATTGTATCACGAAAAAACAAAAGATTCTTTCAAAGAGGTTTGAGTGGATGTTAGAAAACCTACATGAAGTAGTACAAAGAAATCCTTAGGGGAAAACCCTATATGATTCAATCATGTGAATCAAACAACTAACATAGGAAAACTTTCTAAGGATTCTAATCCTCCAAAGTTCCTATGAAAATCCTTTGAATTGAATGAGGCCCAAACTTTATTCACTTGATTGTTGATGTTGTTTTATATATTTCTCTCTAAAGTTCCTATGAAAATCCTTTGAATCAAACAAGGCCTAAACTTGTTTCACTTGATTATTGATGTTGTGTACAATAATGTTATCGTGAAACTGAAACTGATCCGTATAGAGCGGACGTATCATGTCCACTTTGTCCAAAACTGAAAACATTGCATACCTTTTCTGCCAATAGGGTACATGCGACAACCTTTTGTTCTCTTGGTGTGGACTATTCAGGATTGGAAAAAGAAACATGAGCGGTGACCGAAGGAACTTCAGTGGTGGGAAGCAGGTCGCCACACTAAAGGTCAATACGTCTGTGTAGAGGATGAGAATTTGTTGAAGATCCTTGCCAGAGGCTTGAACTTACAACCCTAGTTGTCGGAGGCTTGTATGCATAGTCTGTGTGTGGCGATGTTTTGTTTGATGATTGGTTTGTTGCGTATGGTAGTGGATCAACTAGGGTTGTTGTGTACATATCTTAAGAAAGGAAGTAGATAGTGGGGAGAATTTTGGTTGATGATTTATTTATCGAGAAAACTAAAATCCTGTCGACTGGCAGTTTGCGTCAGATCCGTACGAGAGTCATCGGATTTTGATCGCACGTCCCGAACTGTTCGCACCCTTCTCGTTAGGTGACAGCTTCTCGCCTGCAAAAAAACATGCCTCTGGTAGGATTCGAACCATGCGCGCTTCAAACAACTACATGGTCAACAACCATCCCGCTAATACTTTGTTGCTGCAAGTTTTGAACCAAGTGTACTATTTGACCAGCTATACTAAATGCGAGAGAAAAAGGAAAGAAAAAGTGGATGCTAGTGGGATTTGAGCCTGTGACTTATTAGATGATTTACTAGGATCCCAACCAGGCCGACTAAATTCCTTTGATGACTACGTGTAGGCAACTTACTTCTTGTATGACATTTCTAATACGAAATTGAGGAAAACATCAGACTAGTTATTTTATTGACCCGTCTAGCTTTAAAATAGCTATACAACATCAGACTAGTTGTTTTATTGACCGTATGGAAAATAGTTTTCCACTTTCTTTTCTTTTGTTGAGCTTCTCTAGTCTATCATTACGTACATATTACTTGCGGAATTAGACAAACATACGAACAAATTTATTGGTAATTTGACCCGAGAAAAATCAAGTTGTTGAAAATATGCTCGGGTAACTTCTATGTAAATATCACGGTATTTTTACGCACCACGATCCCGTTAATTTACGTGGAAATACTACGGTAACTCTGACCCGGAAAGAAAAGTTGTTTTGCAGCATAAACTATTAACTTCTATGGAAATAATACGATAATTTATAAATCATAGACCTGATAGTTTACGTACAAACATAATGATTGCTTCGATCCTGGCAAAATGTTAAAAACATATATCGGCAACTTGTGTGTAAATAACATAGAATGTCATGCAGTCCCATGAGTCTCACCTCATCAAACGAAAAGGCGGCTAGGATTTCTACCTCCCGTCGGCAGCGCCGTCGATCTACCACGTCTCCGGTGGCCTTATCGCCATGGGTGCGCGGTGGATCCCGGCGCTTGCCGGCGGGAGGGCTCTGTTTTTTGGTGCTTTAAGTTTTGTTAAGGTTTGTGTCCAGCTCAGTAAGACAAGACGGCGGTAGCTTCTTGAAGTTATCGGGCTAGATGTACTATAGTTACCAACATGGTTATTTTGTAATTATCGGGCTAGATGTACTATAGTTACTAGCATGATTTTTTGTAGTTATCGGGCTAGATGTACTATAGTTACCAATATGGTTACTATGCAGTTGTCGCGCCAGATGTACTATAGTTATCAACATGGTTCATTTTCGTAGTTATCTGGCTGCATGTGGTATTTAGGCACCTGGCAACTTATGAAAATAACATGATAATTTACACGTCACAGACCTGACAACTCATGCACAAACACCGTGATAACTTTGATCCGAGAGAAATAATTGTTGAAGACACCCCCCGCCCCTCAATAGCTTCTGCATAAATAGCATGATAATTTACACACCACAGATCTGATAACTCACGCACAAACACCGTGATAACTTTGACCCGGGAGAAAAAGTTGTTGAAGACATCGCCGAAGCTTCAGCACAAATAGCATGATAATTTACACACCACAAACCTGATAACTCATGCGCAAACACCATGATAACATTACCGGGAGGGAGGTGTTAACACATATAAATACCACGGTAAGTTTGATCCAGGGGTGGTTGGAGGGGAGGAAGTTGTTTGAAAACATACCACCCTCCCGATAACTCATGTTGTTGAAAATGTAACACGGTAATTCATGTGTAAATAGCATGATAATAGACAATCTTCAAACCTGATAACTTACTTAGCCCAATCGTAACTATTTGCATGAAAAAAAAGTCGTCAGAATATATCAATATGGGATCTAGTTTCGAAGGTTTCGTTGCCGGAAATGATTTTTCGATTGGACCCATGGTTTGATCTATTGAACATTTTGAAGTTTCAAAATAAGGAAAATCTAGGATGCCACCAAAACATTTTCTCTCTAATGCATGCATGCATGTGCATGTGAAGATAAGGTTGGAGTTACGTCTTGGTCAGTGGCGGACCCAGGATTTGCTGACGCCCCAGGCGAGAAACTAAGGGCTAAAAACTACCCAAAAAAACTCCAGTTTCAAGGCATACAAAAGCCAATCTATGTTGCATAACTAATAAGAAACCAAACATAATATTCAGTGGCAGCATTTGTTCCATGATGTGTCAACTTATGAAGCAAGACAAATCAAAAGACAATATGTAGCATATATAGATGATACAAAAGATTGATACCAAATCAAAGGATTGGTTGATCTGAGCCTCCCATGACTATATCTTCAATCGCACAAGAAGCTAAACCTTCAATCAGAAATTTTGAAATGCAAATCAGTGCATAATATAGCAGGTAAAAGTAGTTAATAACAAATGCAAAATATGAAAGCTTACATTGTAGGACGAGGCAAAAGGCCTTTGCGTGTGCGATAACTTATGTCTTGTTTCTTTTACTCATCTTGCGTTCCTGTAAATTTTTAGAGAAACAAAAATTTCTCAGTGCTTAATTTGGTTTCCACATCTAACAAACATTGGTATCAAGCAACAACATTTTAGTTTCTAACTGCTAAACTCAGATTGATATGCTTACAAGATTAGACTAATCTGGACTAGCCTGCTACATGACAGATATACTACTACATTCCTAGTTCCTAAAAGCAAAATAAATCAAATAATGTATCATATGGGCGTATATGGCCACCACAACAAGGAAAGGTGAAGGAGCTGAAAGCTTGATCCTCAAGTCAGCCCCCTGATTTCCACATGAAATATATTAGTTACAAAGAACCCAGCTATCCAGAATTAATCTACTGGGACAAAGACATACAACCGAGTAGTAAAATAACACAACCTCCCACGACATATGTTTTGATAGATACCAAACTACAATGTTCATGGCAGGTTAGCTTCATAACAGCAGTTCAGTCCAATTCAGAAATATAACGATCAGAAAGTTGAACTGTAACAATCATCTGAACATACACACAGGCATAGCTACGAATCAGGAGAATGCAACTTCAGAGCATTGTTTCATGGTGGTAAGAAAAATACTAGAATATACAAAGAGGAAAAAGAAAAGATATCAAACTTTTTGTTGACAAAGCATCTCTATGGCATTCCCAACTTTTACCAGCAGAAAGAACCTAAAAGAAGTCCAGAAAAATGTTGTATAGGTGCAGCTTCACATAAGCAATTGCCATTGCAACCTATAACTTTTTCTGGATTCACCAATAATGAAGAACTACATATCGGACAGTGTACCATAAGCAGGCAGGTAGCGAATCCTGACTAAATCATCTTATCCTGCTACCATCATTTAACTCAGTCAATAGTACTACAAATCTACAAAGGGAGATAAGCTGAAGAAATACCTGCAGTTTTTGGTGTGCGGAGACGGAGAATGTCGGGAGCCGCGAGGGATGGGTGCCGCCGTGCGGAGGAAGGGGACCGAAGAGGAAGTGACCTGGTCGCTCGGACGGCGGTGTTGGGGAACGAGTAATTTCAAAATTTCCTACGATCACGCAAGACCATGGTGATGGCATAGCAACGAGAGGGAGAGTGTCCGTCCACGCACCCTCGTGAGACCGAAAGCGAAGCGTTATAACAACGCTGTTGATGTAGTCGTCGTCTTCACGATCCGACCGATCCAAGCACCGAACGTCGGCACCTCCGAGTTACGCACACGTTCACTCGATGACGATCCCGGACTCGATCCAAAAAAGTGTCGGGATGAGTTCCACAAGACGACGGCGTGGTGACGATGTTGATGCTCCACCGACGCAGGGCTTCGCCTAAGCTCCGCGACGATATGACTTCTCCGGCGCAGGGCTTCGCCTAAGCTCCGCGACGATATGACCGAAGTGGAATATGGTGGAAGGGGGCACCGCACACGGCTAAGGAAAGATCCGTAGATCAACTTGTGTGTTATGGGGTGCCCCCTGCCCCCGTATATAAAGGAGCCAAGGGGGAGGTGGCCGGCCCAAGGGGGAGGCGCACCAAGGGAGTCCTACTCCCTCCGGGAGTAGGATTCCCCCTCCAATCCTAGTTGGATTAGGACTCCGGAGGGGGAAAGAGAGAGAGGGGGCCGGCCCACCTTTCCTAGTCCTAATAGGACTAGGGAAGGGGGGGCGGCCACCTAGGGCTGCCCCTTCTCCTTTCCTCCAAGGCCCACTATGGGCCCATGTAGTCCCCGGGGGGTTCCGGTAACCTCCCGGTACTCCGGTAAATTCCCGATTTCACTCGGAACCTTTCCGATGTCCAAATGTAGGCTTCCAATATATCAATCTTTATGTCTCGACCATTTCGAGACTCCTCGTCATGTCCGTGATCACATCCGGGACTCCGAACAAACTTCGGTGCATCAATACTTATAAACTCATAATGAACTGTCATCGAAACGTTAAGCGTGCGGACCCTACGGGTTCGAGAACTATGTAGACATGACCTAGAACCATTCTCGGTCAATAACCAATAGCGGAACCTGGATGCCCATATTGGTTCCTACATATTCTACGAAGATCTTTATCGGTCAAACCGCATAACGACATACGTTGTTCCCTTTGTCATCGGTATGTTACTTACCCGAGATTCGATCGTCGGTATCCAATACCTAGTTCAATCTCGTTACCGGTAAGTCTCTTTACTCGTTCAAGTAATACATCATCTCACAACTAACTCATTAGTTGTAATGCTTGCAAGGCTTAAGTGATGTGTATTACCGAGAAGGCCTAGAGATACCTCTCCGACAATCGGAGTGACAAAACCTAATCTCGAAATACGCCAACCCAACAAGTACCTTTGGAGACACCTGTAGTACTCCTTTATAATCACCCGATTACGTTGTGACGTTTGGTAGTACCAAAGTGTTCCTCCGGTAACGGGAGTTGCATAATCTCATAGTTACAGAACATGTATGGGTCATGAAGAAAGCATTAACATACTAAGCGATCAAGTGTTAAGCTAACGGAATGGGTCATGTCAATCGATCATTCAACTAATGATGTGACCTTGTTAATCAAATAACAACTCCTTGTTCATGGTTAGGAAACTTAACCATCTTTGATTAACAAGCTAGTCAAGTAGAGGCATACTAGTGACATACTGTTTGTCTATATATTCACACATGTATTATGTTTCCGGTTAATACAATTCTAGCATGAATAATAAACATTTATCATGATATAAGGAAATAAATAATAACTTTTATTATTGCCTCTAGGGCATATTTCCTTCAGGCGGAGGAGTGGCGATGCAGCGATGGAGAGCCGGTGGTGAGCGCCCATTATTTGTGGTGCTCGGCTTCGCGTTTCTCGCTCACGCAGCGGTAGGGTTGGGTAGGCACGACGGCAGGCGGCGGCGGCGAGGGGACCTAGGGTTCGTCCAAGTCGGGAAGGCAGCGGGCAGCCGGTTGGTTCATCCTGTCGATTGTCGTCCAAGTCGACGCCTTGCAGCAAAAGAGCAGCAACGAACGAGATGGGCCTCACGCCCAGGCCGCCTTTGTTAGCTACAGTACATTTTGCTACAGTAAACGAACAACATGGGCCTCACGCCCCAGGCCGCCGCCCGGGCTGCCTGGGGCCTGGGTCCGCCCATGGTCTTGGTAGTTTCTGTGTAATCAACATGATAACTTATGCTCAATTGACGTGATAACTTGTGTAGTACACGTGGTAACTTTTTATCTGAAAAAAAAGTTGTCGGAACATGTCAACATGGGATCTAGTTTTGAAGGTATCATCGCGACGAATCTTTTATGTGAAAACAATTTTTTAATCGGAGCGATGGTTTGAGCTACAAAACATTTAAAGTTTCAAAATAAAAAGAATATTTTACTGACATCATGGAGTTTATTAGTTTGCATGCATGTGACAAACTTCCTTTAGGTGCGGAGGCTGCATGCGCGTTTGATAAACAATGCGTGATTAGTTGGGTTAGAATTGTCCGGATATATTGCTTAAGTTCAGACTGTTCGGAAGTTAGTCCACTCCTTTATTTATTTACTAGCAAAAGGGCCCGTGCATTGCCATGGTAGATTTTTTTTATAATCTTTCAATAGCTGTGACCACATTTTGCTTCATCACCAAGATACACCAACACTCTCAATTTTGTGAAATCATGAACATTTTTTAAAACTCGCAAATCGTGAACATTTTTCAAATTCCTGAGCACTTTTACAAATTTTTGAACATTTTCCTAAATCAAAACATTTTTGGACTTCATGAACATTTTACACTATTTTCAAATATTTTTCAAAAATTGTGAACATTTTTTAAACAATTTTTTTGAATAGACAAACATTTGTAAATGGATGAACATTTTTTTGAAAATTGGTGGAACAATTTTTCAAATTCACAAACATTTTTAAGGAAATTTTTTATTTAACGAACATGTGTTTATTTAGCGAACATTTTTGAAATGCATGTTCATTTTTGAATTATGTATGAGTAAATTATTTTGTAAGTTATGCACAGTTTTTTAATATTTAGGATAATTTTCACTTCATGAACATTTTGAATTGGTAAATTTTTGGTCAATTTCATTAAAAAATAAATACATGGACATTTTAAAAATCATGGACATTTGTTTTCAAAATTTCAATCATTTTTGTAATAAGCAAACATTTTTTTACAAAACTGCGAATATTTTGTGAATCCACAAACATTTTATGATTTTCTAAACATTTTATTTCAAAATTCTATTTTTCTAATTTTCAGAACTTTTAAGTCCCAAAATATTTAAAGTAGAAAAAAAATGGAAAAATAGAATAAAAAGTAAAAAAGAAAAATAATGAACAGGCCTCCCGGACATGGGTGGGCCCAAACGAGCGCGCTGTGTCTTCTTCCAGTGCGCAAAGCGCAATATAGGAGGTCCTTACTGCATGGGTCGGCCCAGGCGGGGGTTTCCCCTTTGTGAAATGCTTTTGTATTTTTATCACTTATAGGTGACATTGGTGGTAATATTTTGTAAAACTTTAGGGGCAATTTTCATGACGTACCACCAAAAGCAATAACTCTTTTTTTACTAGGTATAGATATAGATTTTGAATGTAGGTGGATCTGCTGGGACCGCACATTAGTGCATCATAACAAAGGAAGGACAAAAGAAGGGGCGATGTAGCAGGCGAACTAGATCGTTAGGGCCAAAACTGGTGGGTAGGGTACGACATCTGTTTGTAAAGAAAGTTCGGTAGCAGTTGGGAATCAGTCAGGAAAAAAACTCAAGGTGTATGCAAGGGGTACCAAATGACGACGTACAAATTCTCTTTAATAGTTGTGAGAGATGGGTGCGTAATTCTGATCTAGTTGATCTAAAAAAAAATTTCTTATCTAGTTGGATGCATACCACCCACACAATTCTCTTTTTGGTGAAAAACCTTTCAATCTATTCATCAATAGTTGTGGAAGTACGAAGAACACTAGAAGTAACAAGAACTACATCCAACTCAGTAGGCCACCTAGCTATGACTACAAGCACTGGAACAAGCCAAGGTGCGCTGCCCTCATCACCCTTCCCTTGCCAAAGCCGACCAAACCTTGTTGTAGTAGACGGTCGTGAAGTCGTCACGCCAAGGCCTCATAAAACAAACGCACCAGAACAACAACTGTTACCACCGAATAGGCGTGTGGATGGAAAGTATCAACATGTAGACACATGAACATGGATGGACGAAGATCGGGCCCAAATAGATTCAAGAAAGACAAACGCCGATCGAAACCGCGAAATCCACTGGAGACACACCTGCACGCACCCTCCGACGACACTAGACGCACCGTGGGGACGGAGGCTAAGCGGGGAGAATCTTATTCCATCTTCAGGGAGCCGCCCCCGCCCGGCCTTCATGAACAGGACACAAACCCTAAACGAACACAAAAAGACACCTAAAAATAGAGCAGGGGCTCTCCCTCGACAAGGGCCTGGATCCACCGCGCCTCCATGGCCTAAGACGAGAGAGACATGGCATACCTGCGCCGTCGGCGGCAGGAGGTGAGAAACCCTAATCGTCGGGGCGCGCCAACTCTCAACACAAAATTTTCTTTTGAGAATCTCTCAACATACATCTGATAGACATACACACATCAATGAAACTCTCAAAACTTGTGTTAATGTTCATGGACCACAGTCCCTTCCACGAAAGATGCAAGAAAAAAAGCCCATCAGCCCCGGGCACGAATATTAAAGCAAAATCCAACGGCCGAGACCCACGGCAGCAGTCCTTTAAACATCCCTACCCCATAAACCCTAAAACGAGCAGCCATCCTCCCAAACCGCAGGAAAACCCCTCCCGTCTCTCCTCCTCTCCCGCCCCCACACCCCTCCCCATGGCGTCCCTCCCCAACGGCGCCGCCGCCGCCTCCTCGGCCGCCGGGGCCGCGCCCCCCGTCGACAAGGAGGTCGACTTCGCCAACTACTTCTGCACCTACGCCTACCTCTACCACCAGAAGGAGATGCTCTGCGACCGCGTCCGCATGGACGCCTACCACTCCGCCGTCTTCCGCAACCCCCACCACTTCCGCGGCAAGGTGAGAGAGGCCCCTCCCCGCTCCCCTCTCCCTGCGAATCGCTGGAAGTCCGAGGTTTGCTGTAATTTGGGGCTCCGGTTTGATTGATTTGGCGGATCTGTCAGGTGGTTCTTGATGTCGGCACCGGGAGCGGCATCCTCGCCATCTGGAGCGCTCAGGCCGGCGCCAGGAAGGTGTACGCCGTCGAGGCCACCAACGTGGCGGAGCACGCCCGCGAGCTCGTCCGCGCCAACGGGGTCGCCGACATCGTCGAGGTCATACAGGGCACCATGGAGGACATCGTGCTGCCGGAGAAAGGCGAGTCTTTTCGTTTCCTGAATCCCTCCTACATTTGTTCGTCCCTGAATCGATGGTAACTTTTGGAAGTACTGGTCTTAGCTGGTGGAGTGATATCCCAGCAATATTGTTAAGAAGAAAAAAGGCCAAGTCTTTCTTCTTGAAAGGGGATTTTTTTTCCGAAGTCTTATCAGAATATGAAAGATGTGATGTATATTGAGTATTGATCAGTTTGTTGTGTGTATTGTTTTTGGAACTGCAGTTGATGTCATTATCTCCGAGTGGATGGGCTACTATCTCTTGAGAGAGTCCATGTTTGATTCCGTCATATGCGCACGTGACCGCTGGTTGAATCCAGGTGGTGTAATGTAAGTAAAGAGAAGCATTCTTGAATTTTAAGTTTGCAAACATGTACTGTACTGGCTTGGAATTTTCTTACCCAGAACTGTGATTGTTATATGCAGCCTGATCAAATAATCTGTGAACCAAGTTAAATTAACAAACACATGATCTTAAATGTTTTTTGTCTGAAAGATGGCAATCAACAGCCTTCTGATTTTGTTGTCTGCACAAATAAAACGCAGATGTACCTAATGCAGGATCAATCTGTTGCAGGTATCCTAGTCATGCTCGGATGTGGTTAGCACCAATAAGAAGTGGTTTGGGTGACAAAAAGATGGAAGATTTCGAGATTGCGATGAATGACTGGAATCATTTTGTTGAGGACACCCAGGCTTATTATGGGGTCAACATGAATGCCTTGACAAAGGCATATCGTGCAGAACACGAGAAGTTCTATCTCAAGGTATGTCTTGGTACAAAGGCATCGTATTTTTGTTGTTTTGATGGACTGGCATGCTTTCGGTCTGAAAATTTTGATACAATCATACAAACAGAAACCTTATAATGGTATTTTCTGGAGCAGCTACCACGAATTTATATTCATAAAAAATGACTTGCACCTAAATGTAGGCCTGTAATATACTGTGTTTCACAATTAATCACTACATACTTCAAGTAGTGATCCTCAGTTCCTTTACGAAACATCTTCTACTTCCATAACCATTCTTTCTTTTCTTCTGCAGTCTTCAATTTGGAACAATCTTCATCCGAACCAACTTATTGGGCAACCTGCTGTCGTCAAGGAGATGGATTGCTTGACAGCAACCGTTGAAGAGATTCGAGAAGTTAGAGCACAAGTTACATTGCCAATCAACCAGGATAGAACAAGGCTAGCTGCATTGGCTGGGTGGTTTGATGTTCACTTTAGAGTATGTCTAGCTGAATTATTTCACAGATCTCATGTTTTACTCAATGGAAGACACTCACTATTTTCCACTTTCAGGGTAGCAAGCAAAACCCTGCAGTTGAGGAAGTTGAATTGAATACAGCCCCAGATGAGAATGGTGGGACACACTGGGGTCAGCAGGTAGGTTTTCTAGAATATATATCAGTATCCTTGTCTGTTGCTGCTGAATTTTCTAACGGCAATCATATCAAGTTGCCTGGCAGTCTGTCTGACACTTGTTTCTTCCCCAAGGTATTCTTGATGACTCCAGCTCCGAGAGTAAATGAAGGGGACAGTATCAATGTTTCATTCTCGATGGTTCGCTCGAAAGAGAATCACCGGCTTATGGATATGGATATCACCTATGAACTGCACGAGGCATCTGGAAGGAAGCTACCAGCAGTCGCAACCAAGATTTTCTTAGAGTAGAGCAAGGTTTGATTCGCAAAACTGCAATATGCTTTTGAATTATACCCATTCAGTTTTTAGCGTCAAGGTGCACAATACATTTGGGATGAAGCACTTTGGTTAATGGTTCAACACCAGGATTTGACCTAATCTTTTTTTTTCTGTTTTAACAGATCACTGACTGGATCTGACTCGGTTGATGGGATGTCAGGGCATTGTGTGCTATCATGTGTCGTGCTGTGCCGTATCAAAAACCTTGCCCACAGTTGAGAGAAACATTGGTCCCCGGTGTGTTTGTTTTTCATAGTATGGCCTAATGGCCAACCTTTGTGTAATACATACTATGCGGGGTGTGTAACAGTGATACCATGAGGCATGATCAAGTGCCAGAGATTTTGTTTGTTGTATCAGTAATTTATTATTGTCATTTGATTGGTTGAATGGTTGGAGCTGTCGCCTCTGGATTATTAGTTGGTTTTCCATGCCTGTGACTTGAAGTGCATCTTGGGTTCACTGAATTTTAAAGAGAAGATGGAACCAATCAGAGCTGTGTACCTAGATTGCTTTTACTTTTGATAGTAATTCACATTGACAGAAGTCAAGGTGTTTATGGATGAACTCTTGCACTGACAGCAAACTGAGGTATTCCAAGATGAACTTAAACAGACGAAAACTGCTTGACATTTTTATCAGATGTTCTGAAAGTTATTTAAAATATCCTTTCCTTGTTGACATTAAGTTTGGAAAAATTCTGAAGTGACAGCAGAGTGCATTTTGTATTTTTTGTCAGAGATTTTGTTTGTTGCATCATCAGTAATTTCATTGGTCGAGTGGTTCGAGCTGTTGCATCTATAGCCGTTGGTTTTCCTTGCAATGCCTGTTATAATGCCTGTGATGTAACTTTCGTGCAACTGATGTGTTGTGCTCGCTACATTTTAAAGAAAATATTGACTGAACTGTTTTTGCAGTGAGATTGGTCTGAACTTCCATAGAAAAGGTTGCTTGGAATTTCCCTGAAAAATGTTTGGTTTGAATTTCCCTAAACAGCACTAACATTCTGAGTGCATTTGTCAGCTCACTTGCTCATACTCAGCTCAGTCAGTAGCAGCTACCAGCTAGGCAGGCACTGTGAAAACGATAAGGTTCGGACCAGCCAAGCCGGCAGCCACAGCCTTCTCCCTCTCCTTCCTCGCCGCGCAGCCACAGCTCGTCTCGTCTCCTCGCCGGCGCCGCCGTCCTCATGCTCCTTCCAGTGCGCGGCCTCCCGGCCGCCCCTCACCGCCCGCTCGCCCACCCACACGGCTCCCCCGCGCCGCCGCCCTCCCTCCTCGGTCCCCGGCGCCGCCGTCCGTCCCGGAGGCTCTCCAAGGTCGTGTCCTACTACGGCCTCACGACCCCGCCGTACAAAACCGTAAGCACGGCCGTCTTATCTTTCCCGGCAGATTCGCCCGCCGCCGCGCCGCCATTAAAGAAGATGCCGCCTCCAGCTTCAGCTTCGCGTGGTTTCTTGCAGGACGCCCTGGAGCCGTACATGAGCAGGCGGGCGGTGGAGCTGCACTGGGGCAAGCATCAGCAGGAGTACGTGGACGGGCTCAACAAGCAGCTCGCCATCAGCCCGCTCTACGGCCACACCCTCGAGGACCTCATCAAGGAGGCCTACAACAACGGCAACCCGCTGCCCGAGTACAACGACGCCGCCGAGGTGATGCCGAACACTCAGATTTCATCTTCTGGTAGATTTCAAATAGCTGAAACAAGGGGATGCTGCTGTATTTGATTGCTGCAATTCTGAACCTGTATGTTATTTTTTGCTGTGTAGGTCTGGAACCATCACTTCTTCTGGGAGTCGATGCAGCCGGAAGGCGGTGGCTCGCCCGAGGCGGGCGTGCTGCAGCAGATCGAGAAGGATTTCGGCTCCTTTTTTAATTTCAGGGAGGAGTTCATGCGCTCGGCGCTGTCGTTGTTGGGGTCTGGTTGGGTTTGGCTTGTCTGTAAGTATCCCTTTTTACTACTAGTTTTTCTTTCTAGTACAGACAGGCAATATCTGTCTGAAAGTCCGGTTAATGTTCATGCACAGCTGAATGAATGTTTTGCGTATTGCAGTGAAGAGAAGCGAGAGGAAGCTCGAGGTGGTTCACACGCGAAATGCTATCAACCCACTTGCTTTTGGGGATATCGTATGTTTGCTCAACCCTTTTCTGTCGAATTATATGAGACATTTACAGTTTTGATCTTTGCAATGACATTCCGTGTCTTCTTCTCTTTCAGCCAATCATCAGCCTAGACTTGTGGGAGGTAAGGGAATTGGAGAACCTCTGTTTAGATCCTACCATGCGCCATGTACTGATGTTTCTCTTTATCCTTTTCAGCATGCTTACTACTTAGATTACAAGGTACTCCACCAGATCCCATTTTTCTGTTTGCTATCAAAACTTTAAAAGTTGGTACTAATATACCTCAAAACCGCTCTGGTGCTTTTTAATGATGTAGGATGACAGGCGAACATATGTGTCAAACTTTCTGGATCACCTTGTCTCTTGGCATACTGTCACTCTACGCATGATGCGCGCGGAGGCTTTTGTGAACCTTGGTGAACCAACTATCCCAGTGGCATGAGATGATACGGATATGACCTGGAGTTGTCTCTGAATATGTCGATCTCAGGAGGTAATAAGTTTTGCAGCATTATACCTGGCATATGTGCATCTTATAATCAAGTAATATACGATTCAATTCCCTGCGCGTGAGGTGGTATATAACTAATCAAACCAGGGTTCAGGGCATCTGTTCCCTATGATGTTTCCTTTTCTAGCTATGAGGTAAGTACTAGAAGCATTATGTCTGTCATATTTGCAGCTTAATCAAGTAATATGCCTTTTGATTCCCTGCGCGTGAGGTGGTATATGAATAATAAAGCAGGGTTCAAAGTATTGGTGCCCTATTATGTCTCTTTTCCAACTATGAGGTAAGTGGTAGCATAGCAGTACCAGAAGTTCTGCTGCATTATTACAAGGGATGTTGATATACCATGCAATGTTTTCACTTTCTGCACAAGTGACAATAAAGCTTCTCTTGAAAAGCTAGTGCATAAGGCAATCAAATATTGGGTTTCAGACTTAGGCACATACAGTTGGGAAGATCAAGGTAGTATTGACTTGATGCTGTTTCTTTGGTTGAGGACTTGAGCTAGGGAGTAGGAAGCATGCAGCTTGGAGGCCAGAGCAGAAAAACATAGTGAAATTTCACTGCATCTTAGTATTAGAATGTCCAGGGGTATATTATGTAGGCATGTAGCAGGTGGGGTTGCATTGTTTCTTTTCTTTTTGGGGTGTGCAGTTGATTAGGTGTATGACTGGACGGATTTTAGTTTTCACAGTTTATGGCCGGAGAAGAGACGTTGTGCAAAATTACCTTACATCGTTCTCATGAACAAACTAGTACCATCAATATGGATATATGGTGTTGAACTTTACCAGTGATATCATTTTATCTGCGCTAACTACTTCACAACTTTTTAAATTGGTAGACATAAGTACCTTTCCTCAGTAGCAGCAATAGTAAGATGAACCTGAAGAAAAAATATAAATTTTTTTCTTCCGGACCTTAACCCCACATACCAGTAAGAAGAACTCCTGTCGAGATTTTTTTTTTTTAAGTTTCAAAGTACCCTACCTCGTTCTTTCCCATGAACAAACTACTAGGTGTCACGAATATGGATATATAGCCTTGAACTTTACTAGTGACATCATTTTATCTGTGTGAACTACTACTTCATAGCTTCTTAAAATGGTAGATACAAGTATCTTTTGCCAGTAGAAGCAGTAGTAAGTTGAACTTAAGAAAAAGATAGTTTTTCTGCTGGGCCTTAGTTAATCTACGATGCCCTAGTAACAAGAAACCCCGTTATGGATCTTTTTTTTTAAGTAATCTGGGAGGTTATATGAAGTAAGATGGAGGTTTTATGTAAGGTTATCCTTTAACAAGGACTCTGAACCTGCCACATTCTCTGAGTCTTTTAGCCATAATTACTTTTTTGTGG
The DNA here is from genome assembly GCA_021605205.1 of Aegilops longissima. Taxonomy (NCBI): domain Eukaryota; kingdom Viridiplantae; phylum Streptophyta; class Magnoliopsida; order Poales; family Poaceae; genus Aegilops; species Aegilops longissima. The sequence continues at coordinate 67,822,498 of CM038682.1, read as the reverse complement.
GGTTTTTGCTATGATTATACATCGTAAGCATCACACTATGCTATATTCTGACAACAAAATAATGACTAAACATCACACTGAGCTATATTCTGGCAACAAAAGATTAATCATATCATTGAAGAATCCACTAGACCTATTGCTTTCAAGCTTTCCATGTCCTGCACTGAGCTAGTCGACACAATGTTCTTGCACCCCATTATATGTCCATCGCGATCCCCAAGGCTCACGTTTGTTTTAGACCCACCAAGTGGCCTGCTCGTTTTCCTTCCGCAACGACAGACAAACGTTCAGACCTGTCAAAAATATCTTGATCCTTTTTTTTCCGTCCATTTGTCAGGGATGCCAAGGAAAATCCTGAACCATATCCTACTGGAGGAGGTGGAGAATTGCTGGGGGCAGCGTGATGTAACCACGTCACGCGATGCACGGTGAACAAGTAAGCTCTGCCTGAAGATAAGACAGCTGAGGTTTCGTCGTTGTCCTCGTCCGTCGCTACGGGGAAGGGACCTCCAATTTGAAGTTATTATGCAGTAAAAGCATGACATGGACACTTCAGAGCACGGGGACTTGACTTTAGAGTACGTGCTATCGATTTAACTTGTGCTTGAAGCCACGGAACTTTATGTCTTGAGAACAATCTCCCATAGTGCTGTTAGAACAGCCCCTACTTTTCATCATTCTGTTGTAACAGAATTCAGCCATTGTGGACCGAGGCACATTCCCCCATGAATGTTTTGCCTTGCTCAAACATACTCTTCTTTTTCATCAATAGTTGCCTGGGCATATTATCCTCTCTTTTCTCTGCCCGATTCTTCGGAGCATATCGAATGGTTCCTGCGCAGCCACGGACGACTGACTTTTTAAACTTTACAGATCTTCTCGATGCTCGTATCTTATTGACGGTTGAACCAAATGCCTTTTTTAAGCAAAAAAGCTAAGAAAAAGTTGTTACTATTATGTCGACGGTTTGCAGTAAGGAAATCAGCGTGCTGTTTGCTGAACCGTCTACCTAAGCTACTGGTTGGTATGGCAGGTTAACCTGCTCAACCAACATATATCGTCCACAACAGTGTGGGGAATCATTAGTAGGTTGCACACGTTTATTTCAGTCTTTGGAAGATAATTTCAGGGACGAAAGGAAAACAAATAGAAAAACGACGGAGTGATTTGGTGAGAACTATAATCTGATGCTAATCAAATTAAAATGGTAGAGCAGTAGCAGCAGCAACAACACAAACCATGATGGATGATTACATGGACAGATAGTATTACAGCAACTTCTGATACACTTCCGAGCTAAGACACTAGACACATATGCTTATTATGGAAGGCGGCGCAGGCCAGTGGATCTCCGCTGCGCCTTGCGGCCTCGGTCCATGTCGGCCATGGCGGCCTGGTTTAGTTGCAGCAGCAGCAGAGGCAGTCGAGGCAGCACTCGCACGTCTCGTAGCAGCAGAAGCAGCACAGCGCCGTGAACACGCTGCAACCCAAACACCCAAATTATGTCAGTCAAACAAAAATAAGAAAGTCATACTGTAGAAGGGATGAAGGAATTATCAGGAACTAGTGCTAGGGGAATCAGTCCCAAGATATTCCTGCCATGTCTCTGATTTCTCCGAGGATTTTTCAGATGGCAAAAGAGCTTTATCTCTTTCTCTCTCTCGGCCTCTGCATCGACCGATGCACACGGGTGAGAGATCTCTAAATTGGCAAGACGAGGAGAGCAAAACTCAGGGGGAGAGCGAGCGAGTGGATGAACAAAGTGTGTGTGCGCGCGTGTGTCTCACCATGCGTAGATGCAGCCCTTCTCCTCGTGGCGCTTCTGCACGTGCTCCGTGTAGGACATCTCCTGCCCTGATGGAGCGTTGTACATCTTGGCAAAGGGTGGGGTGGGTTACTATGGAAGAAGAAGTGTCTCCAAGGATTCTGCTCTGCTCTCCTCTCCTGTGGCCGGCTTTGGGAAGATGTAGGATTGGAAGAGGAAGGAGATGTGGGTGGGGTTTTATAGGCTGGGAACGCAGCTGCACCCTTGCCACAGTTTTTTTTCTTCCTACTCATCACCACCACCTAAGCACAGGTGGCAACGCTGTTTTGTAACTAACACAACTTCACGGGCCCACGCGTCGGTCGCCATGGTGTGTGCCGTTTGTCTTTTGTAGGTGTGGAACACGACTTTGTGTTAGTCGACCTCTAGAAATCATAGACAAAAATCTCCCAGAACTCCCAAATTGAACGGTTTAGTTGCTACATGAGATTTTGGTTTTCTAGTAAATGGATTTTTTCTGCGGGGGAGTAAATGGAAAAAATAGAGAGGGTTGAACTTGGTCTGTCCTTGTTTTCTCCATTTCGCGGCAACTCGGACCAGGCCGGAGTATCCTGTGCTTCTCTTGGTGGTTTCATTGTGAATCCCGACTTTCTTTTTGAATGAAGAGAGGATTCCTAGCTAGTATAGTTGGGTAGTCAGTTGTGAGGGGCTGGAATAAATCCACCACCGATCGATGAGGACTATGAGGTCACGGGCCCATGACCATGATGGGCGTGTGGGCATGCCCTGGGTCTATGGTGGGAAGGAACGAGACCAATTTGCCTCGGTTGCCACTAATTACTCCCTCCGTAAACTAATATAAGAGCGTTTATAGAATACTAAAGTAGTGATCTAAACGCTTTTATATTAGTTTACAGAGGGAGTATTAATTAGCCTGCAGAGTTAGCTACTACGGCCTCACTGTCTGCATATCTGTTCTTAGTGCAAGCATCACATCATGCTTCAGAAAAGGTTCTAGATATACGATGGCTGCAGATCATATCTTACCATGCGTAGAGGCATCCCTTCTCCTGGTGCCGCTTCTGCGCGTGCTCGTAGTAGGACATGCCTTGCGGCAGCGGAGGGTTGTTATACATCTTGCCGCCGGCTGGCTGGCCTCCTCTCCTCTCTCCGGCTAGTTTTAGATCTCTTCTACCTTGTCTAGTTCTTGTGTGTATGTAAGTAAGGTTATTATTGCATATTGCATTCGATGGGTGTATTTATAAGTCAGAGGAGGTCCAACACTTGTCAAAGCCCAGCTGCCAGGTGTACATTCACATCCGAATGCATCTTCTAACATAAATTAGAAGCATCCTAATGGAGACAAAAAAAACAGACCTCATTACTTTCCTTCGACCCTAAGGTTCCAAATCTGTCAGCTACCTAGTGTGATTTCCATTGAATTGATTCACTACACTGCCATATTTAACCGCAAAAGCTCCAAATAAAGACGTCCAACATTTGTCGATGCCCAACATTAATAGGGCAGGGGATGTCCAACATTTGTCGATGCCCAACAACAAGTGTAGATCATATCTGAATTTACTGGTATCTTCTAAACATAAATTAGAAGTATGCTTGGGGAGACAAAAACAGGACTAGATTGGTTTCCTTCGACCCGAAGATTTCTAAATTGTCATCTACCCACTGTAATTCCCATTGAATTGAGTTACCACACTGGCATGTTTGACTGTCAAAAGTCCAAATTAAGAAACAGACCATGCAGGGGATGAGGGCCCCCTTCCAGCTGATGACATTTTTCTTAGCAGCTAAGGAGTAGCAATATTGGCAGTAAAATGGATGACAAGTGGATGCCTCTTACGTCGTGCTCTTGGTTCTATTTTGGCGTGGATTTTTTTCGTCCGCTAGCAAGGTCGCTGATTACAAACTAGTCGACGTCGTATTCTAGAAGAAAAATCCATCAGCGTCGACGGGGGCATCAAGGAGGATTTGTTTCATCTAGCCTCTGCTGGTCTTACTTGGCGTACATTCATTTGCAAGGAGAAGTGACCACAAATGTATTTTTTTTGACAAAAGGAATATATTAATATCGTGAAGATACCAGTTATACATCCAGCCTCTGCAAGAACGAAATGTCGTAGACATGACGGATGCACACAATCAAAAGACAAAAAAAGAAGAAGAAGAAGAAAAGATCCCGCTACAGCGATCAATTCCTTGTAGCTGCAGCACGAACCACCACCAAGCCAACACCAGAAGTTCAAATTCTTCAAAAGCGACGCCTCTAAGAAGGAAACAATCCGCGCTCTTAAAACAATGCCTTCAGAAAGAACACTGCCAAACACAACCAATTAAGGCCAGACCGAGTTTTCACCCTGAAAGGTAACCTGGAAAACGACGCGGTGGTATGATGTCAGGGGACCGGAATCTGATGCTAATTAAATTAAGATGCAGCACAAACCATAATCGGTGATTAAAGTGATAGTCTTGTCCGGGACATATAGTATTACAGCAATATCTGATATAGTTCTCATCGAGCTAAGACGCTAGACACATATGCTTATTATGAAAGGCGGCGGAAGCCGGTGGATCTCCGCTGCGCCTTGCGGCCTCCGTCCATGGCGGCCTGGTTTAGTTGCAGCAGCAGCAGAGGCAGTCGAGGCAGCACTCGCAGGTCTCGTAGCAGCAGAAGCAGCACAGCGCCGTGAACACGCTGCAACCCAAACACCCAAATTATATTAGTCAGACAAAAATAAGAAAATCATACTGTAGAAGGAAAGAATGCATAGAACACAAAGGAATTAACAGGAACTAGTTCTAGGGGAATCAGTCCCAAGATGTTCCTGCCCTGTCTCTATGATTTCTCTGAGGATTTCCAGATGGCAAAAGAGCTTTATCTCTCTCTCTCTCTCCGGCCTTTGCATCGACTGATGCACACGGCCGAGAGATTTTACATCTCTCGGCAAGACGAGCAGAGCAAAACTCAGGGGGAGAGCAAGAGAGTGGATGAACAAAGTGTGCGTGTGTGTGTCTCACCATGCGTAGATGCAGCCCTTCTCCTCGTGTCGCTTCTGCACGTGGTCCGTGTAGGACATCTCCTGCCCCGACGGAGCGTTGTACATCTTCGCAAAGGGTGGGTTGGGTTACTATGGAAGAAGAAGAAGAAGTGTCTCCAAGGGTTGTGCTCTGCTCTCCTGTGGCTTTGGGAAGATGTAGGATTGGAAGAGGGAAGAAGTGGTTGAGGTTTTATAGGCTGGGAAAGCAGCTGCACCTGTGCCACAGTTTTTTTCTTACACGTCACCGCCACCTAAACACAAGTGGCAACGCAGTTTTGTAACTAACACAGCTCGATGGGCCCACGCGTCGGTGGCCATGGTGTTTGCGGTTTGTCCTTTGTAGGCGTGGAACACTGCCTCTAGAAATCATAGAGAAAAATCTCCCAGAACTCCCAAATGGAACAGTTTAGTTGTAGTGATCCAAACGCTCTTATATTTCTTTATGGAAGGAGTACATGCGATTTCGGTTTTTGGTCTGCCCTTGTTTTCTCCATTTTGCGGCAACCCGGCATAGTCTCTTGTTCTTCTCTAGGTGGTTTGATTGTGAATCCTGACTATGTTTTTGAATGAAGAGAGACTTCCTGGTCCAGTTGGGTGGTCAGTTTTGACGGGCCCGTGACCATGATGGGTGTGTGTGCATGCGCTGGGTATGGTGCGAAGGAACAAGACCAAGTTCCTAAGATATTCCTGCCTCGGTCTCCACTGATTAATTAGTCTACAAAGTTCGCTATGGCCTCACTGTCTGCATATTTGCTCTTAGTGCAAGTATCACATCACATCACGTTTCAGAAAAAGTTCTACACGATGGCTGCAGATGTCTTGCTTCAGAAAAAGTGAGAAGCTGAATTGATTATTTTTTTTGCATGGAGCTGAATTGATTACCATGCGTAGAGGCAGCCCTTCTCCTGATGGCGCTTCTGCGCGTGCTCGTAGTAGGACATGCCCTGTGGCGGCGGAGGGTTGTTATACATCTTACCACGCCTCTCTTCTCTTATCTTCTCTTCGGCTAGCTTTGGATCTCTCTTACCTTGTGTGTATGTTTTTTTTTTGAGAAGATGTGTGTATGTAAGTAAGGTTACTGAACATTGCATTTGGATGGGTGTATTTATGAGTCAGGGGAGGTCCAACACTTGTTAAGGCCCATATGCCAGTGTACATTCACATCCAAATGTATCTTCTAACATAAATTAGAATATCCTCGTGGAGACAAAAACGGGACTTAATTGGTTTCCTTCGACCCTAAGGTTTCTAATTTGTCAGCTACCTACACTGTGATTCCCATTGAATTGATTCACTACACTGCCATATTTGACCGGAAAAGCTCCAAATTAAGCATCTTCTAACATAAATTGGAAGTGTACGGCCCTGTCGAGACAAAAGCGTGACTTCATTACTTTTCTTCGACCCTAAGGTTTCCAAATTGTGACACTAGTAGAAAAGGGGCCTATTGACCCGGTTGGTAAGGGCATTTAGTCCCGGTTCATGAACCGGGTCAAAGGGTCGGTATTAATACTCTGCCCTTTAGTCCCTGTTCAATCTGGCACCGGACCGATGGGCCTCCACGTGGCTCGTTGTCCGTGAGCCCGAGCGGAGGGCCTTTGGTCCCGTTGGTGGCACCAACCGGGACCAATAAAGCATCCACGCCACATTTCTATGGCTGTGGTTTTGTTTTTTTTGAAAGAGGGGGGGTTGGGGTTAATTTAGGTGTTTCATATATTGTGCTATAGCTAGCTAATTAATAGAGAAAGTGTCCTTTTTTGTCCGTGCTTGGTCGACGCTACGTACTATACATACGTATAGAGAGGACTAGCTAGACACGCTAGCTAGCAAGTAATTAAGCAAATGTAAGATCGTCATGAACATATATGCATACAAAGAGAAGTGATATCGACCACCTCTCCTTCTCCGAGAGATTGGTCGAACAACAAGTTCTCGATATCTATCCGACACTACCGCTACATATATACAATAATTATCTTTTACAATACGGACGCGTGGTCCACATAGTATTCTCCGCCTTCAGCGATCACGTGGTCAAGAAAGAATGCCGCCAATTCCTCTTGAATTGCTCGCATGCGATCTGGTGCTAGGAGCTCATCCCGCTTCAAACATCTAATTTTAAGAAAGGGTCAATACATACATACATACATATATATATATATATATATATATATATATATATATATATATATATATATATATATATATATATATATAGGTGACTAATAGTTATTCTTCACCCACCTCTATTTTGATATCTATGCACCGTAATTTTACGTTTCGTAAATTTTGTCATATTTTAGACATAAAAGGAGAATGTAAGAAAACCTATAATCGTTGTAATTTTTTTTATGTTATGTAAAATTACAAATGTAAAAATATAGTGTAAAATGTACATAAAATACAATTTTGACCTATATTTTTTGTTATGCCAAATTTTATGCAGTAAATCAATATGAATGTAACTATTTGTATTTCAAATGTAATTTATTTATGAAATGATTGTAAGATTACCTCGGTGAAGAATAACTTATTCTGCACACTGGGTGATGAATAGTAACACTATATATATATATATATATATATATATATATATATATATATATATATATATATATATATATATATATATATATATATAATGCTAAACTAAGCGTGAGTGTAGAATAGCTTATTCTACACCCCAGTAACGGTACATACAAAATATAGTAACACACTATGTAAAATATAGTAATTTTCATAAAAATGTAGTAAATTACAAACATAGATGATAAAAAATATTTTCCAAATTACTACATTTTGTACACCGTTTTACTAGATTTTGTACGTAGCGTTACTAGGGGGTGTAGAATAAGCTATTCTACACTCACGCTTAGAATAGCGTTACCATATATATATATGAATGAAACTCAACACAAATGATGGTAATAAAATAAAATTGTGAATATTTTTATTTACGCACTTCATATTGTTTGTCGGAGTAGCCCCTCTCACAGGTCGTGTGGCGGATGGACTCGCAAACGTAGTATCCACCGAAATCATTCCCTTGTTCCTGCCACAACCACTTTACAAGAAACAAAGGTCAATCAAACTGATAATTAGCAAGCATGCTAAATGGTATTGATAAAACAAGCGCTTGAATCACTAGGAGATGCGCGTGGAATATGCTACTATATAGTACTTACTTTCGGGTGTCTAAATTGCAGCTTCTTCGGTAGTCCCGGAGCTTTTTGGGTGAATTTTCTCCAAACCCTGCCATACAAAGAAAACAATTATTTGATATCAGAAATGAACAAAGTTGCTGATATGATGGATAATGATCGATTTAACTTACTTCTCGAGCATTTCAGTCATGTCCGCATACTCCTTGGGATCTTTTCGTCTCGAGTCTAAGACAGTTACTACTCCTGCTCAAGCTTAATCTCTAGGAGAATATAGTGGTACCTCAATTTATGCATAACTCATCAATATTACATTACTATAACCTGACTAATAAGGAACCCGAATATGCCACAAGACAGTAACACTCACTTGTAGTGGTAAGGAAAGAGTATTATATTTTGTGTTCATTTATTTCCAAAGATCGTAGCAAGTTGGCCTCGGTTTCTTCGACACGATATTTAACCTCATTTGCATCTATGAGATATGTGTTAATGAACCCAATATCACCCACTTGTCTTTTCTTCATTTCGCGATCTTCAATCTGCATAATATAGTGAGGATATTTATAAATACATGCAATGAAAGAGCTGAGTTATATAGAGATACTTAATGATGAAGTAGTACTACTTACAGACAGTAGCAGGTGACCGTTGCTTTATCGAGGGCCAATTGATTGAAAAACTGATAGAACTCCTCAAATGGAATAGGCAACAGTTCAATTCCAAGGAGGTCATGCTCCTTTAACTCTCACATACAAAGTACTCCTCCCTCGGACTCTTTGCAGGTTTTCATGTACCAATCATGCAATCTTCGCATCATCGTTGATAGAGAGCTTTCATCTTTGACGAGAGGCTTCCGTACTCGTATCTTTGTATCTGCACCTCCAAGAAATCATAATGTACATCGTCGGGCAGGTAATCTGCAGGATTGCCATAACCGGCACCATCCTCGGATCGACGATGTCGCTAGCGAACACCTTGAGCGGGGCACGATTGCTTGGCTTGTTCGCCGAGCTGGGCAATTTGTTTCCCAGCTCGTCGTTCTTTCATCCTTTGATCACTGACAGTACTTCCCGACCTCTCCGCTTCGGCAAATGCCTTTCCACACTAGTAGAAAAAGGGTCAAACGTGAAGCACATTAGTGCCGGTTTGTATTAGAGCCGGCACAAATGTATACATTAGTGCCGGTTCCAACGGCTAGCCTTTAGCACCGGTTCGTGGCTAACCTTTAGCACCGGTTCGTGCCACGAACCGGTACTAATGAGGGTGGTGGCAGGATGTTGTCGATCTGGGCCCCTCCAGACCTTTAGTACGGTTCGTGCCACGAACCGTACTATAGGTCCTCCTGCATATAAACCCTTCGTCCAGCTCGCTCTGTTCTTCCCCTTTCCCTCTCCTCTCCTCTCTGTTCTTCCTCTTCTCCCCTCGAGCTCATCACACATTTTGCCCAAAATTTGTCAAGATTTGAAGGCCCCATCCATTCAAGTGATCACAAAGGTTAGCAACTTTGTCCTTTCATCTCTCATTGCTAGATTAGCTCTTGCATTGGTTCATATAGTTATTAATTTGTGAGTTTAGTAATTTGGGAGGAAATATATATATGTGCTAGTATTTGATTTATATGCAATTTGAGGTCAAAATAACACTTAGTTTGCATATGTAGGTGTGGTTTACTTAGTGCCTTCTAAATCTCTGTCAGAACCACCGCCGATCGCCTGCACTGTCCCTGTCACTGCACCACCTTGTGGTGAGCCTCTTGTTCATGAAATTTTATATAAAAAATTGATGTTTCTGTGATTTGGATATATAGTTACTCGTATAATTATCTTACCCGTACGTTGTTTGTTATACATAGTGCCATGGTTTTGATATCCGTCCCCGTCGGCCCTCGTCCTTGTTATGATTCGGATGTGGTATATTCTCTTTTAAAACTATTTGTTGCATTTCGTGTTTATGACAAATTATGCCCATCAAGTTGACATAGATATTTTTATCTAGGAGGTATGTGAACCGGAATTCCAACCGACCCTATTGTCGAGAGGTTAAATTTAGTTGAAAGAGAAAACGAGTACTTGAAAGAAAAATTGAAAAGAATTGAGGGGAGAAGATGGAATTGAGTTGCATGTTGCCGATGTCGCCGATGATCACAAGATCAAGATGGAGAAAATGCGCTTGAAGATTAGAAAGATTAGAAAATATGCCATCGATAGTGAGGCTTGGTATCATTATGCTGTTGGATCAATTGTTACCTTAGTTGCGATCTTGATCGCATTTGTTGTTGCATTTAAATGCTTTAGCTAGAGAGTTATTTGTTTGTTGCATTTAAGTGTTGTATGAACTTTATGTATGAACTTGTATTAATTTGGTCTATTCGGTGTTGTGTAATGAAGATGAGCCGCAATGGATGTACGATGACCGATGCTCTCCCAGTTCGTTGAGGGCGTGCATACTTTTCTCGCTATGGCTGAGGCAAACAAGCGGGCGGATGGTTTTATGCCTTGTCCATGTGCTGGCTGTAAGAATGGTCGCAATTACTCTCGCCAAGAATCATTCACGCCCACTGTTTGAGTCCGGTTTCATGCCCCACTATAATGTTTGGACCAAGCACGGAGAAAGAGGGGTTATGATGGAAGACAATGAAGAAGAAGAGGACGACGACAGCTATCCTGGCCATGGGTTCCCTGAATACGATGATACAACAATGTGGGAAGAAGCTGAGCCGGTAATGCGGGAAGAAGCTGGGCCGGCAATGCGGGAAGAAGCTGAAGAAGAGGCATCAGATGAGCCCGTTGATGATCTAGGTCGGGCCATTGCCGATGCAAAGAGAAACTGCGCAAGTGATTTGGAGAAGAAGAAGTTGCAGCGCATGTTAGAGGATCACAAAAAATTGTTGTACCCGAATTGCGTAGGTGACAAGAAAAAGCTGAGCACCACACTGGAATTGCTGCAATAGAAGGCAGAGAATGGTGTATCTGACAAGGGATTTGGAAAGTTGCTGGTAATGATAAAGGATATGCTTCCAAAGGACAACGAATTTCCGAGAGTACGTCTGAAGCAAAGAAGGCTGTCGCCTCTAGGGTTAGAGGTGCGAAGATACATGCATGCCCTAATGATTGCATCCTCTACCGTGGTGAGTACGAGGATTTGAACGCTTGCCCGGTATGTGGTGCATTGCGCTATAAGATCAGTCGCGATGAGCATGGTGATGTCGAGGGCGAGCGCCCCAGGAAGAAGATTCCTGCCAAGGTGATGTGGTATTCTCCTATAATACCACGGTTGAAACGTTTGTTCCAAAACAAAGAGCATGCCAAGGCGATGCGATGGCACAGAGAAGACCGTAAGAAAGACGGAAAGTTGAGAGTACCAATGATGGGTCGCAGTGGAGAAAAATCGAAAGAAAGTACGGGAAGGAGTTTGCAGATGACGCAAGGAGCGTATGGTTTGGTCTAAGCGCAGATGGCATTAATCCTTTTGGGGAGCAGAGCAGCAACCATAGCACCTGGCCTGTGACTCTATGTTTGTATAACCTTCCTCCTTGGTTGTGCATGAAGCGGAAGTTCGTTATGATGCCGTGCTCATCCAAGGCCCTAAGCAACCCGCAACGACATTGATGTGTACCTAAGGCCATTAGTTGAAGAACTCTTACAACTGTGGAATGGAACAGGTGTACGTGCGTGGGATGAGCACATGGGGAAGAATTTGACCTAAAGGCGTTGCTGTTCATGACCATCAATGATTGGCCTGCTCTCAAGAACCTTCGTGACAGACAAACAAGGGATACCGCGGATGCACGCACTGTTTGGATGATACCGACAATATATATTTGAATAGTTGTATGAAGAATGTGTACCTGGGACATCGCCGATTTCTTCCGAAGAGGCATCCCGTAAGAAAGAAAGGCAAGCATTTCAAAGGTGAGGCGGATCACCGACGAAGCCTCGCCACCGTCATCGTGCTGATGTACATGATATGGTCAAGGATTTGAAGGTGATATTTGGAAAGGGTCTGGCGGACAACCTGTTCCAAAGGACGCCGACGGACGACACCCATGTGGAAGAAGAAATCTATATTTTGGGACCTGCCATATTGGAAAGACCTAGAGGTCCGCTCCACAATCGACGTGATGCACGTGATTTAAGAATCTTTGCGTGACCTGCTTGGCTTCTTGGGCGTGTATGGGAAGACAAAAGATACACCCGAGGCACGGAGGACCAGCAACGATGCACGGAGAAGACGACATATATCGTGGTCATGCAAGCTACACTCTTACCAAAGAAGAGAAGGAAATCTTCTTTGAATGCCTGCTCAATATTAAGGTACCGTCGGCTTCGTCGAATATAAAGGGAATAATAAACATGGCAGAGAAAAGTTCCGAACCTAAAGTCTCATGACTGCCACGTGATTATGACGCAACTGCTTCCGGTTGCATTGAGGGGCTTCTACCGAAAACGCTCGATTAGCCATTGTGAAGCTATGTGCATTTCTCAATGCAATCTCTCGTAAGGTAATCGCCCAGAAATCATACCAAGGTTACAAAATGATTTGGTGCAATGTCTTGTCGGGCTTCGAGTTGGTGTTCCCACCATCCTTCTTCAACATCATGACGCACGCCCTAGTTCACCTATGCTTGAAGAGATTAACGTTTTGGGTCCTGTATTTCTACACAATATGTTCCCTTTGAGAGGTTCATGGAGTCTTAAAGAAATATGTTCAAAACCGTGCTAGGCCGAAGGAAGCATCTCCAAGGGCCATCAAAATGAGGAGGTCATTGAGTTTTGTATTGACTTTATTCCTGACCTTAAGCCGATTGGTGTTCCTGAATCGCGCATAAGGGCAGACTGGATGGAAAAGGCACGCTAGGAGGGAACAAATAATATGTATGGACGAACATTCTCTCACACAAGCACACTACACAGCTTCTACAGAATTCCGCCTTGGTGGCTCCGTATATGGATGAACACAAGAATTTGCTATGCTCCAAACACCGGAGCGGTCTCGATGACTGGATTACACGTGAACAAACCAGGAGTTTCGCTAGCTGGTTGCGACACGCACCATGCATGACACCTCTATTGAAGATGACCTGTACTTGCTGTCTCGCCACCATTTTCGAATATAATGACTTTCAAAGGGTACGAGATAAATGGTAATACATTTTACACGATCGCCCAAGATAAGAAGAGCACCAACCAAAACAATGGTGTCCGCTTTGATGCAGAAACCAAGACGGGAAAGGAAAAATATTATGGTTATATACAGGACATATGGGAACTTGACTATCGACGTGGTTTAAAGGTCCCTTTGTTTCGTGCAAATGGGTCAATATGACACGAGACGGGTAACGGAAGACCCGCATGACGGAATGACAACAAGTGGATCTCAACAATCTTGCGTGCGCGATTTAACCATTCGTCCTAGCCAATGATGTGGCACAGGTTTTCTATGTGAAGGACATGTCTACCAAGCCAAGAAAAGGAAAGATAAGGAAGCGAATGCATCGTACGATGAGCCAAAGCGCACATAGTTCTTTACGGGAAGAGAAACATCGTGGGAGTGGATGACAAGACAGACAAGTCGAAGATTATGAAAAGTTTGATGAAATTTCTCCATTCACAAAGAATATTGACCCGAGCATCCCGTTAAATGATGAAGATTTTCCATGGTTACGGTGCAAAGGGACACACGCGAAGAAAAGTTTCACACCCAAAGATCTGGGATGTGATCGGCTTCACTATCATCACTTTCTTCCGTGTTTCACACCCGAGGGGAATCTTTGTAATAGTTAGGTAGTTATGTGTTTTGGCATTTGAAACGCGAAGAAATTTTATGTGCAAACAAATTCTTTCATGCCTTTACTGATTTTTAAAGTTAAATTATTCACAAACTAGTGATTCACACTAATTTCAAATAATTCAAAATTTAAACTATTCAAATTTGAAAACTACGTGCACTAACAGAATGTTTGTAATTTTTTGTACCTAAAGCAAAAATATTCACAAAGAAACTCTAAATACACAAAAAAAACAACACAAAAATAAATAAAGCAAAAAAAGCCCGCCTACTAGGCCGTAGCGGCCTGCATACGACTAGAAACCCAACCTGTGTTGGGCCAGGATGCAGGCCCGCAAAGGCCAAGTGGGCCAACAGGGCAGCAAAGAACACGTAGGCCCAGTAAGCCTGCTTTGGAGAGGAGCTCGAGAGAGCGACCGCACGGGGGTTTATAAACCAGTGCGGTCGCCCCTCGGCTAGCGAGGTGGGACTAAACTTGTCAAGACCGCACTTTGCGCGCAAGACTTTTAGTACCGGGTGGTGGCACAAACCGGTACTAAAGGGGGGCCTTTAGTACTGGTTTGTGCCACCACCCGGTACTAAAGGGGGTCGCTTCCCGCTGCTTGGGCTGGCCAAAACAGACCTTTAGTACCGGTTGGTGGCTCCAACCGGTACTAAAGGTGGCTTCTATATATACAACACTTCGAAAAATTTCATTCTCCCTCTGTTTCTTCCTCTGTTTCCCCATTGAACCGCCCGCCCCGATCGATCGACGCCGTCATCGACCCCGTCGCCGTCGCCGCCCCCGTCCCCGTCGCCGCCCCCGTCCCCGTCCCCGTCGCCGCCCTCGTCTCCGTCGCCGCCTGGCCCTTCCCGTCGCGCCGTCCCTGCGTCGCCGCCCACAGCGTCACGCTCCGCCCGTCGCTGCCCCCCGCCGTCGCCTCGCCGTCGCCGTCGCCCACTGTGAGCTCTCCCCCTCTAACCCCTCTCCCTCGCCCCCCGGGCCACCATGGGCGCCGCCCCCCCGAGCCCATACACACACACAAGCATGATGAACACACACACACATACACGTATATATTTAATTAGTTTAGATTTTGTATGTTTAATTAGTTTAGATTTTTAGATTATTGTTTTTCACTAGTATATATGTATGAATGCATGTTAGATGGATATAATTAGTGTTTAATTAGTATGGAATTTTTTATATAATGTTGTTTTTCTGTTTTTAATGGATGTATAGAAATTGTTTTTTTATGTTTTTAGTGTTAGATGCTTAATTAGTATGAAATAGTATATAGATTTTTGAAATAGTAGAAATGTTATAAATTTTAGTTATCAAAATCCAATTATTAAAAAATATTATTTTTTTGGGGCATATAGCTAGTATTTGTTATCGACGATGCCCGCCCGCATCCTCGCTGCCGACCGTCGTCATGACGACGTCCAGCCGCCCATGTCCGGACCTGGGCTCCTGGGCTGGCACTGGAGGTATCAAGGAAATATGCCCTAGAGGCAATAATAAAGTTATTATTTATTTCCTTATATCATGATAAATGTTTATTATTCATGCTAGAATTGTATTAACATGAAACATAATACATGTGTGAATATATAGACAAACAGTATGTCACTAGTATGCCTCTATTTGACTAGCTTGTTAATCAAAGATGGTTATGTTTCCTAACCATGAACAAGGAGTTGTTATTTGATTAACAAGGTCACATCATTAGTTGAATGATCTGATTGACATGACCCATTCCGTTAGCTTAACACTTGATCGTTTAGTATGTTAATGCTTTCTTCATGACCCATACATGTTCCTGTAACTATGAGATTATGCAACTCCGCCATCGGAGGAACACTTTGGTACTACCAAACGTCACAACGTAACTGGGTGATTATAAAGGAGTACTACAGGTGTCTCCAAAGGTACTTGTTGGGTTGGCGTATTTCGAGATTAGGTTTTGTCACTCCGATCGTCGGAGAGGTATCTCTAGGCCTTCTCGGTAATACACATCACCTAAGCCTTGCAAGCATTACAACTAATGAGTTAGTTGTGAGATGATGTATTACGGAACGAGTAAAGAGACTTACCGGTAACGAGATTGAACTAGGTATTGATACCGACGATCGAATCTCGGGTAAGTAACATACCGATGACAAAGGGAACAACGTATGTCGTTATGCGGTTTGACCGATAAAGATCTTCGTAGAATATGTAGGAACCAATATGGGCATCCAGGTTCCGCTATTGGTTATTGACCGAGAATGGTTCTAGGTCATGTCTACATAGTTCTCGAACCCGTAGGGTCCGCACGCTTAACGTTTCGATGACAGTTCATAATGAGTTTATAAGTATTGATGCACCAAGGTTGTTCGAGTCCCGGATGTGATCACGGACATGACGAGGAGTCTCAAATGGTCGAGACATAAAGATTGATATATTGGAAGCCTACATTTGGACATCGGAATTGTTCCGGTGAAATCGGGATTTTATCAAGTACCGGAGGTTACCGAACCCCGGGAGGTCCATGGGCCTTAATGGGCCATGGGAGAAGAGGAAGGGCAGGCCAAGGTGGGCTGCGCCCCCTCCCCTCTAGTCCGAATAGGACAAGGAAGGGGGGCAATTTTAAAATTTTTTTTTCCCTTAAAAAATTTTTTTTTTAACCAAAAAGGGAACCCAAAAAAAAAATTTCCCTTTTTCACCCTTGAAAATTTCCCCCCGGGCCCCGGGGGGGTTTTTTAATTTTCCCCCCAAAAAGGGAAAAATTCCCCCCTTTTTTAAATTTTAAAAAAAAAAAACCTTGAACCAAGGGGTTTTTTTTTTTTAGATTTTTTTTTTTAAAATTGGCCCTTTAAAAAGTTAAAAGGAAAATTTTTTTTGGGGGCCGGTTTTAGGTTTTAAAAAAATTTTTAAAAAAAAATTTTTTAAAAGGGTTAAAAAAAAATTTTAAAAAATTTTTTGGGGTTTGTTTCCCGGTTTAAATTTAAAACCCTTTAAAAAGGGGAAAAAAGGGGGTTAATTTTTTAACCCAAATTCCCTTAAAAAAAAAAGGGGGGAAGGGGATGGAGGGGTTTTCCCCGGGCAAAACCAAAAATTTTTAAAACCAAATTCCTTTGGGGGGTTTTTTTTAAAAACCCCAAAAAAAAAATTTTGGGTTAAATTTTAAAAAGGGGATTAAAAGGAATTTAAAAAAGGGGGGGAAAAAAAAAAACCCAAAGGGAAAAAAAAAAATTTCAAAAAAAGGGGGGAAAAAAAAAAAAACCAAAAATTTTCCCCCAAAAAGAAACCCAAAGGAAAAAAAAAGGGTTTACCCAAAAACCCCCCGGGGGAAAAAAGGGGGGAAAAAGGAAAGGGGAAAAAAGGGTTTTAAAAACCAATTTTTAAGGAAAAAAGGAAAAAAACTTAAAAGAAAGGGGTTTTTAAAAAAAAAACCGGAAAAGGAAACCGGGGGGAAAGGGGGAAAGGGCCCCCAAAATTTTGGGGGGAAAAGGTCCCCAAAAAAATTGGTTTTAATTTAAATTAATTTTAAAGGGGGAAAGCAAAATTTAATTGGTTCTTGGGTTTAATTTCCTTTTTAAAAAACCGGAAAAAGGGCCCAAAAAGGGGAAAATTTTTTTCCCGGGATTAGTTTTAGACCTAAATAATTGTTATTTGGTGCCAGCGTTGAGCATGAACATTATATCTGGATCTTGTTTAATGCGAGACGGTTATTCATTTAAATCAGAGAATAATGGTTGTTCTATTTATATGAGTAATATCTTTTATGGTCATGCACCCTTGAAGAATGGTCTATTCTTGTTGAATCTCGACAGAGTGATACACATATTCATAATGTTGAAACCAAAAGATGCAGAGTTGATAATGATAGTGCAACTTATTTGTGGCACTTGCCGTTTAGGTCATATCGATGTAAAATGCATGAAGAAACTCCATCTTGATGGACTTCGGAATCACTTGATTATGAATCACTTGGTACTTGCGAACCGTGCCTCATGGGCAAGATGACCAAAACGCCGTTCTCCAAACTATGGGCGAGCAACTGATTTGTTGGAAATCATACATACCGATGTTTGTGGTCCAATGAATGTTGAGGCCTTGCGGCGGGTATCGTTATTTTCTCACCTTCACAGATGATTTAAGAAGATATGGGTATATCTACTTAATGAAACACAAATCTGAAACGTTTGAAAAGTTCAAACAATTTCAGAGTGAAGTGGAAAATCATCGTAACAAGAAAATAAAGATTCTACGATCTGATCGTGGAGGAGAATATTTGAGTTACGAGTTTGGTTTACATTTGAAACAATGTGGAATAGTTTCAAACTCACGCCACCCGAACACCACAGAGAAATGGTGTGTCCGAGCGTCGAATCGTACTTTACTAGATATGGTGCGATCTATGATGTCTATTTCCGATTTACCGCTATCGTTTTGGGGTTATGCTTTAGAGACGGCCGCATTCACGTTGAATAGGACACTGTCAAAATCTGTTGAGACGACGCCTTATGAACTGTGGTTTGGCAAGAAACCAAAGTTGTCGTTTCTTAAAGTTTGGGGCTGCGATGCTTATGTAAAGAAACTTCAACCAGATAAGCTCGAACCCAAATCGGAAAAATATGTCTTCATAGGATACCCAAAGGAGACTGTTGGGTACACCTTCTATCACAGATCTGAAGGCAAGATTTTCGTTGCTAAATTCGGTTCTTTCTAGAGAAGGAGTTTCTCTCGAAAGAAGTGAGTGGGAGGAAAGTAGAACTTGATGAGATAATCAGATCTGCTCCCTTATTGGAAAGTAGTTCATCACAAGAAATGGTTCCTGTGACAACTACACCAATTAGTGAAGAAACTAATGATGATGATCATGAAGCTTGAGATCAAGTTGCTCTTGAACCTCGTGGGTCAACCAGAGTAAAATACGCACTGAGTGGTACGGTAATCTTATTCGGAAGTCATGTTACTTGACCATGGCGAACCTACAAACTATGAAGAAGCGATGGTGAGCCCAGATTCGCAAAATGGCTGGAAGCCATGAAATCTGAGATGGGATCCATGTATGAGAACAAAGTATGGACTTTGGTTGACTTGCCCGATGATCGGCAAGCCATTGAAAATAAATGGATCTTTAAGAAGAAGACAGACGCCGATGGTAATATAACTGTCTACAAAGCTCGACTTGTTGCAAAAGGTTTTCGACAAGTTCAAGGAGTTGACTACGATGAGACTTTCTCACCCGTAGCGATGCTTAAGTCTGTCCGAATCATGTTAGCAATTGCCGCATTTTATGATTATGAAATTTGGCAAATGGATGTAAAACTGCATTCTTGAATGGATTTCTAGAAGAAGAGTTGTATATGATGCAACCAGAAGGTTTTGTCGATCCAAAGGTGCTAACAAAGTGTGCAAGCTCCAGCGATCAATTTATGGTCAGTGCAAGCCTCTCGGAGTTGGAATAAACGCTTTGATAGTGTGATCAAAGCATATGGGTTTGTACAGACTTTTGGAGAAGCCTGTATTTACAAGAAAGTGAGTGGGAGCTCAGAGCATTTCTAATATTATATGTAGACGACATATTATTGATTGGAAATGATATAGAATTTCTGGATAGCATAAAAGGATACTTGAATAAAAGTTTTTCAATGAAAGACCTCGGTGAAGCTGCTTACATATTGGGCATCAAGATCTATAGAGATAGATCAAGACGCTTGATTGGACTTTCACAAAGCACATACCTTGATAAAGTTTTGAAAAGTTCAAAATGGATCGAGCAAAGAAAGGTTTTTACCTGTGTTACAAGGTGTAAGATTGAGTCGACTCAATGCCCGACCACAGCAGAAGATAGAGAAAATGAAAGATGTTCCTATGCTTCAGCCATAGGCTCTATCATGTATGCAATGCTGTGTACCAGACCGACGATGCTTAGCTGTAAGCTTGGCAGGAAGGTACCAAAGTAATCGAGAGTGGATCATCGACAGCGGTCAAGAACATCTGAAATACGAAAAGGACTAAGGATATGTTTCTCGTATATGGAGGTGACAAAGAGCTAGTCGTAAATGGTTACGTCGATGCAAGCTTTGACACTGATCCGGACGATTCTAAATCGCAAACCGGATCGTGTTTTTATTAAGCGGTGGAGCTGTCGGTTGGTGCAGTTCTAAACAAAGCGTCGTGGCGGGATCTACATGTGAAGCGGAGTACATAGCTGCTTGAAGCAGCGAATGAAGGAGTCTGGATGAAAGAGTTCATTTCGATCTAGGTGTCATACCTAGTGCATCGGGACCGATGAAGATCTTCGTGACAATCTCGTGCAATTGCCTTGGCAAAGGAATCCAGATTTCACAAGAGGACCAAGCACATCAAGAGACGCTTCAATTCCATTCGGGACCAAGTCCAAGTGGGAGACATAGAGATTTGCAAAATACATACGGATCTGAATGTTGCGGACCCGTTGACTAAGCCTCTTCCACGAGCAAAACATGATCAGCACCAAGACTCCATGGGTGTAAGGATCATTACTTTGTAATCTAGATTATTGACTCTAGTGCAAGTGGGAGGCTGAAGGAAATATGCCCTAGAGGCAATAATAAAGTTATTATTTATTTCCTTATATCATGATAAATGTTTATTATTCATGCTAGAATTGTATTAACCGAAACATAATACATGTGTGAATATATAGACAAACAGTATGTCACTAGTATGCCTCTACTTGACTAGCTTGTTAATCAAAGATGGTTATGTTTCCTAACCATGAACAAGGAGTTGTTATTTGATTAACAAGGTCACATCATTAGTTGAATGATCTGATTGACATGACCCATTCCGTTAGCTTAACACTTGATCGTTTAGTATGTTAATGCTTTCTTCATGACCCATACATGTTCCTGTAACTATGAGATTATGCAACTCCGTTCTTCGGAGGAACACTTTGGTACTACCAAACGTCACAACGCATCGGGTGATTATAAAGGAGTACTACAGGTGTCTCCAAAGGTACTTGTTGGGTTGGCGTATTTGAGATTAGGTTTTGTCACTCCGATCGTCGGAGAGGTATCTCTAGGCCTTCTCGGTAATACACATCACCTAAGCCTTGCAAGCATTACAACTAATGAGTTAGTTGTGAGATGATGTATTACGGAACGAGTAAAGAGACTTACCGTAACGAGATTGAACTAGGTATTGGATACCGACGATCGAATCTCGGGTAAGTAACATACCGATGACAAAGGGAACAACGTATGTCGTTATGCGGTTTGACCGATAAAGATCTTCGTAGAATATGTAGGAACCAATATGGGCATCCAGGTTCCGCTATTGGTTATTGACCGAGAATGGTTCTAGGTCATGTCTACATAGTTCTCGAACCCGTAGGGTCCGCACGCTTAACGCTTCGATGACAGTTCATAATGAGTTTATAAGTATTGATGCACGGAAGGTTGTTGAGTCCGGATGTGATCACGGACATGACGAGGAGTCTCGAAATGGTCGAGACATAAAGATTGATATATTGGAAGCCTACATTTGGACATCGAATTGTTCCGGGTGAAATCGGGATTTTATCAAGTACCGGAGGTTACGGAACCCCGGAGGTCCATGGGCCTTAATGGGCCATGGGAGAAGAGGAAGGGCAGGCCAAGGTGGGCTGCGCCCCTCCCCTCTAGTCCGAATAGGACAAGGAAGGGGGGGCGCGCCTCTCTCTTCCCCTCCTCCAATCCTAGTCCAACTAGGAGAGGAGTCCTACTCCGTGGGAGTAGGACTCCTCCTTGCGCGCCTCCCCTAGGGCCGCCACCTCCCCTTGGCTCCTTTATATCTGAGGCGCAGGGGCACCCCAATACACACAAGTTGATCTACGGATCTTTCCTTAGCCGTGTCGGTGCCCCTTCCACCATATTCCACTTCGGTCATATCGTCGCGGAGCTTAGGCGAAGCCTGCTTGGGAGAAGTCATATCGTCATGAGCTTAGGCGAAGCCCTGCGTCGGTGGAGCATCAACATCATCCTGCGCCGTCGTCTTGACGGAACTCATCCCGACACTTTGCTGGATCGGTCCGGGATCGTCATCGAGCTGAGCGTGTGCGTAACTTCGGAGGTGCCGTCGTTCGGTGCTTGGATCGGTCGGATCGTGGAGACGTCGACTACATCAACAGCGTTGTTATAACGCTTCGCTTTCGGTCTCAGGGTGCGTGGGCGGACACTCTCCTCTCGTTGCTATGCCATCACCATGGTCTTGCGTGATCGTAGGAAATTTTTGAAATTACTCGTTCCCCAACAGTACTGCTGGAGGGGCGCGCCGCTGATGAGGAACCCGCCCCGGGTCCCGTCGTCGACCCTGATCTCGTTTGGTGGCGTTAAGTGTGGGCCAGTCTCGGTGCGGAGGGACCCGGCCCGCGGAGGAGGTGCGTCGCCGTGTCGGGAGGAGGACGAGCACGTCCATCGCTACATGGTTGTGTTAGAGGCGGCAGGTTCTCCAATACCGGCGATATCTTGAGGATCTCACATCAGCTATGATCCTGTGAGGTTCCTTCTCTTTGGGTGTCCACCGCCATGACGCAGGAACCACGAGTGTCCTAGATTCTTCAGTAGTATTCGATCTTTAATTAGCTAGCCGGTGATGTACTATTCAATATTATATATTATTCGAGACGATGTATTGAGATTGTATCTATTATTCTAGACAAAGTATTCGAGATTATATCTATTATTCGAGATGATGTAATTTGAATACTAAATTGTTTTATATTTCTTTTGAATTAGTTAAATAAAAGCTATGGCGGACAATACCGACAGAGAGGAGAACAGACCATGTTCGATATGATACGCGAGCAGATGATAATCGAATGAAGAAGATTATGACGGCTCCGAATTTCTAAACAACACGGAGAGGGTGATATGATATTCGATCGCGACGACGAATTGATGAAGTCATGAACTACGATTATGACGATGACGAAGAACATGTTGATCCTGAAACAACAAAGACTGCGAGGTATATATATTTATATAAGCAGGTTTCGTGATCATCACATGTTTTAAATGACTTGAAGATATATTAACGAATCGATCTTTGTTCTTTCAGCAATCCGGTCGAGCAAATCTTGAGCAAAAGGACGAAACGAGGCCCGAACAAAAGTTGAAGGAGGCGTAAAGTACAATATCGAGGCGGTCGGACCTAATGGCGAACCATTAGTGCCTAAGAAGATTGCGGACAAGTTCATTCGTCGGTCACGGAGTTCTTGTGAAGGACCAACTCCGATCTCCCTTCAAGAATGGAGAGAGCCAGCAAAGACAAAGGACAAAAAGGCAAAGAGGACGCTGCTCCACGTCCATATGTTACTTTTGTCGACAAGAATCAAAAAGATCTGCTTTGGGATACTCTCATGGAACATTTCACCCTACGGATCATTTCACGAAGCGGATGTGCAGAAAGTCAAGGGCGCTGCTCTTAGGAAGATGGCGGTTGCATTCAAGAACCACAAGAATTGTGAATGGGACAAATACGTCAAGGGAGGAAGGAAGACTCCAGATTCGAGGGAACACTAGAGAACCAACGTGCTCATTGGGACGATTTCGTGAAATTCAAGGATTCAGAATTAGCTAAGGAACGGTCGAGAATAAACAAGAAGAATGCGAAAAAAGGATAAGTTCCATAAGCTGGGGCCAGGTGGCTGTCGGTTGCAATGCCTAAGTGGGATAAGTCGAGAAAGAGATGGAGGATGCAGGTGTCACTCCGGTTACTAAGAGCTGGCCCCAGTGCGGGACTTGGTTCTATGCGCATGGGGGAGTTGGACCCAAGACAGGCAAAGTTTCGACGAAGGCATGTCTGAGCGGAGCCGACGATGCGATACTTGTTGCAATAGAAGAGCACGATCGGGGTGTTCCAGCCCAGCAGAGAGAACGACGAGCTTACGCGTGCCACAGAAATCCTGAACACCGGGAAGAACACGAGGCAAGGGCGCTATTCCGTGGTATGAGGGGTTTTCAGGAACAACGACTACGAACCCGTGCGAGAAAGAAGATTGCGGAGGAGAAGAAGAGGAAGATGGAGGAGGAGCAGAGGAAGGGACTATGAGCGCCTTCAAGGCCTAGAAGCAAGTCAAGCGGAATTGGCAGTCAAATTCCAGCGGCAGCAGGAGCAGATCGACTCACTTAGCCAGCAAAGGGGGTCTCAGCAGCTGCAGCAGCTAGCGGATGATCCAACATTGGATAGCACCGCCCCATCCATGCAGAGAAGCAGCGTGGGTTCCGCCCCGGACGACGCAATGCTGGGTAGATACCCCGTGGATGACATCACGGAGAACACTAGCTGCGAGCTACGTCAAAATGAAGAACATATCCATGAAGGTGGCGGACGGAGAAGCTTTTCCAGTTACCCCCAAAGCAACCTACCATTGCATCCCGATTCCAGAGGGCTATGCTCGTGTCATGGTTGACGAGGTGGTGCAGCCATATTCGGGGCTAGAGCTTGACATTCCTGGAGGTGAGGACGGCGCTTTCTGGAGACGCCAACCATCGTATCATCCTATGGAAAAAGGATTGCATCATCTTTGAAGGCCACCGACACGCGTCATCGACTCCTCGTCAAGTCCGCCACCGAGTCAGCAGTCTCCGCTCCTGCAAGTCCACCAAGTCCGGCAAAGTGTCGAGCCACTCCTCCTCCAAGTCCGGCAAAGTGTCGTCACTCCTCCTCCTCCAAGTCCGCCACAGCGTCAGACGTCCACCTCCTCCAAGTCCGGCACAACCTCAGGCCTCCTCCTCCAAGTCCGGCACATCTTGAGCGCCACTCCTCCTCGTCCAACTCAGCCCCGTCAGCCGGCGTCTCCGCCGCCTCGACAATCGCAGAAGAGACACCCCGCAGCTATGGTGCGTAGCGGTACGAGTCGAGGTAGTACAGGAAGTACAGGCGGAGGCAAGCGATATAAATATGGTCCAAGCCTCACGCCTCTTCCGCAGAGGTCTTATGACAGGTCCGAGGAGGAAATCGCAGCCATATCGAAGTCCGAGGTGGAAGCCCATTTTGCACCGAAACCGCCACCGCCGCCAAGGGAGAAAGTGCCTAAGGAAGCGATTGACCACTTCATTCAGTATGGCTCAACCACCAGCTCCCAAGCCCGTTGACACAGACTATGAGCGCCACATCAGGAAGTTAAATCGAGCACGTCTACGTGGGGAGGCGAGCTCGGGATCGAGCAAACAAGAAGCAGCTGTCAAAAATGCGGAAAACCATTCCCAATTTGGGAGAACAGTAGCGCGCGAATCGATCCTCGCTTGTTGTGCCAACAACACGTGATATCTGCTGCGCCCAATATTATTGTGGGCAAACAATTTACGTTCTGAGGTGGGCAATGTGGTAATAACGGAGGACCATATAATGCAGGCTGAAGTTCTCAAAATCACTGTTGGACAACTCCTCGAGATCGAGCCCATGCCTGTGCTTAGAGAGGATGAAATAAAACGGAAATATGTCCGGGGCCAACCTTTGGTCCATCCAGACAAGGTCAAGAACCTCCCAACGAGAATGTATGAATTGCATCAATGGTACATGAACATTACCAAGATTTCCGATCGAGTGTCCTTCATGGTGAATGTCAAGGAGGAGCATTACTTCCATGAGAAAGCTTTGTCCGTTGAGTATTCTGAACTGTTTCAGTTATACAATCAAGACGCACTCAACAAATCTATCGTCAGTTGCTATTGTCTGTAAGTGATTTCTTTCTGTAATTTAAGTCTCAAGCTAGCTGTATTGATCCTTTTGATCAATCATTACCTGTAATTATCCTCACTATATTCTTTTCCGTGGTATTATATGCAGGATGAAGATATATGAAATGAGAAAAGGTGGACGCTTTGGCATCGGGTTCATTGACCCAAACACCGTTAATGAATACACATGGAATCTAAATCCACGTTATCAAAAGGACGAGAGGACAACATGCTAGAGTTCTTGAAGCGCCTCAAATACAATGAAGATATACTACTTCCTTACAACTTCCAAAGTGAGTCACACTGTCTTGTACTACAAATTCTCTGTTTTTGCCTACTAGCTAGCTACATGTTTTTGCTTTACATATGCCCGCTTAATTAAGACATGCAAGCGTGTGTGCATGCAGATATCACTGGGTCTTGTGTATCATTAAAGTTGGCGGAACAGTTGAAATATGGACTCACTACTCACAGAAAAACTGACTATAACATCTTGTTTGGGATAGTCAACAGGTAATTTCAATCATTATTAACTATATATCTCGGTCTATTTAGTTCGTCATTTTCATGATATGAACTATTTAATAACCCCTTTATTCATTTTCTTTGTCGGCGGGCAGGGCTTGGGCAAGGTTCATCAGCGTGACCCCAGGAGAATGGAAACAAAAGCTTAAATGGTTTCAACCCAAGGTAAGTAATTAAGTAGTACTAGCTAGCTAGCTAGCTGCCATCTCTTTAGTTATCATGCTTGATTAATTATTATCTGATCAAATTCCATTCTCGTAAAGGCCCTGAAGCAGGTGCAGGGGTTTGATCTGTGTGCATTCTGCGTTTGCGAGAACATTCGCATGATGGCGTCCGAAAGGACCAGATCTCAAAGAAAGGAATGGGTACGCTTGTCAAAACACTATTCACAATTTTTACACCATTATCGATATCTAGTCACACAACTAATACACATGCATATTGATCTCCTTCTTAACAGTTCACAGAGGTGCGGGAGAAGCTCCTAGAAGCGGAGCGCGAGAAGCACTTCAAGAGGAAATAGCGGGATTTTTGCTCGACCAGGTCATAAATCCAAGGAGAATACTATTACCGCTACACGCCCCATCGTGCTCGAAGGCACCAATTAGGCTAATGCCACTGGCTCCAAGGCAACATGCATATGTAGGAGAAATTGTATATAGCTATACATGTGTGTATGTGTGAATTAATTAATATGATGGTTTGTGAGACATTGATGATATATATATATATGCATGATTGGTTCTATTAGAAATTATATATATATATATATATATATATATATATATATATATATATATATATATATATATATATATATATATATATATATATATATATATATATATATATATATATATATATATAACGTACAATGTGTAGTATTGTAAAATACCAGCAAGCGAAAAAGAATTAAATTGATAACACAAATTTAATTGAAAAATAAAAATAAAACAAAACCCACAAACATTTAGTACGGTTGGTGTTACCAACCGGTACTAAAACTCCTGCCCCGAGCTGGCTCGTGCACGTGGTTGGCCTTTAGCACCGGTTCGTGTTGAACCGGTACTAAAGGGGGGCTTTAGTGACCACACTTTAGTGCGGTTGTGGAACCGGCACTAAAGAACCTACGAACCGTGCTATTGCCGTTACGCACTAGTGCCAATAATGCGCTCATAGTTGCCTTTTGGCGGAGACTTGGGTGGTTTTGTCGGGGCAGCGAGTGCGCTTCGCTTTCACGGATCTACCTTCTCCTCCGGAGGTGGATGTCTCTTGCTTTCAACCCTTGAAACCAGTCATCCACTTCGGTCTGCGCGATCTTGGGTTTTCCTCCTCGCTCCTCTCGTGCGGTAACTTCTGCAGAGTCTTCAGAGAAGGACCGAATCTGTATCTCCTCCCGCCTTTGGCTGTACTGCTAGACGCCGGCAGAGCAGACGGAGCAGATGTCTTCTTTCCTTGCTTACGAGGCGGAGGAGAAGGACTACGACGCGCCGGAGCAGCCGGAGCGGCGGCGGGTCTCTTCCGCCCTTGCTGACGAGGCGGAGAAGGAGGAGGCTGGCTGCTCGGGCGCGCCGGTGCAGGCGGAGAAGGAGGCGGAGTGCCGCCACGCGCCGGAGAAGGAGCCGGCCGAGTGCCCTGATCGTTACTCGCCGGAGGAGGAGGCGGTGGAGGAGGCGGAGTGCCCTGACTCGCCGGAGGAGGAGGAGGAGGCGGAGGCGTCCAGTTCGGAAGGTTGATGAGATCCTTCCGCCATAGGCATGGAGTCTTCAGAGCAGAACCCATCCGATACTCCCCTTCACTGGTAGGGTGGTCAAGCCGGAGGTCCTCAAATCCCTCCGCTATTTCATCGACCATCACCTTAGCATATCCTTCTGGAATCGGCCAGCAGTGAAAAGTTGAGTCGGGTTTAGTAGGATAAACAGAGCCAACAGCCGACTTGACCTTCAAATTGCTCCATTGCGCCATAAGGTGGCAATTTTCAGCATCCGTGATAGCATCCATGGGATAGCTGGCGAGGAGCCGCCAAGGCATGCTTGCTCTGGCTGAAGCAGCTCGGTGGAAGCCACGCTGCTTCTCCGCCGAGATGGCGGGGTAGCCGGGGAAGCTTCGCAGGTCATTTGTTGTGATCTGCTGCTTCTCGTTCCTCTTCTCGTTTCTCTAGCCCCATTACCCTTTCGTGCAGCGCTGCATTAGGCTCTGCTCCGTTTCTTCCTCCTCTCATGGGTTTTGTAACCCCTGCGTCCGAAATCCAGCCTTCCACGAAACGAACTGGCGTGCCTCGTGTCCGTCCGGGGTGCTCGAGATTCGAGGGCCATTGTGAGCTCGTCCTTCTCCTCGTGCGAACGAACTTCCCTTGCTGCGCTGCTTGATATATTGCTGAAGCCTCTTGACCGGTATGTCCAATTGTTCGTCCGTCCAAATGCACTTCCTGTTATAGGGTCCAAGGATCCGCCGCCCCGAAGAACCAAGTCCGCAACGGTCTGCGATTCATTGTCTCGGTTCGATCCCTTTATCAAGCAGATCATTCTCAGCCTTGGCCCACTTAGGCCGGGCTACGAGGTAGCCACCTGACCCGTGCGATGGTGAAGCTTCTTCTTCGCAGCATTTCTCTTGTTTGTCGCCGACATCTTTTTACTCTTTTCCGATGTCTTCTGGGCCACAAATGCGGGCCAGTCATCTCTGATCTTCTCATATTTGCCCTTGAATTCTGGTGTCTCATTTTTTTCGACATACGTATTGAGTTCTTTCTTCCAATTCCTGAATAGTTCTGCCATTTTCTTAAGAGCAAAAGACTTGATTAATGGCTCTATTACTGGCTTCTCCGGATCATCCTCTAGCGGTAGGGTAAAATTTGACTTCAGCTCAGTCCAAAGATCATTTTTCTGCATATCATTGACACAAGACACCTCAGGGTCTTCGTTCTTAGGCTTATACCATTGGTGGATGCTGATCGGGATCTTGTCCCTAACCAGAACCCCGCACTGAGCAACAAATGCCTTATTTGTCCGGTAGGGTTCAATCAGTTGGCCATCGCGCGCGATTTGTATGATCTCAAACTTTTCATCCGAGCTCAAATTTTTCTTCGGGCCTCGTCTCTTTACCGAAGTTGTGCTCGATCCGGAGGGCTAGAAAAAAGAACAAAGACGAGAGTTAATTAATATGTGTACATACCAAAACAAAGACTAGAGCTAGTCAAGACAGCTTAACTAATATATATACTGGCTGGACTCGGTTTGGTGATCACGGAGCCGTCCTCACGGTCTACTTCTTCACCTTCTCCTTCTTGCACCGGCATTGGGTCATCGAGCCATGTAAATCATAGCCAGCTGCTTCTTCACCCTCTCCTTCCAGACCATCGTTGTCGTTGAGAAACATCAACGAGCGAGACGGCATCACTTCCTTGTGCGATTATGTCCCTCAACAACGCTTCTTGTGCTTCGTCTCGGGGTTGTCCATAGTTTCTACAAATATTTACAACATGGCAATTATTATTCAAACATGACAGATATGGATATATTAGTGGCAAGCGTAGAACTAGCTAGCTAATCACAATAAGGAATCATATTAGTGGCCTCGACGCTGCTTCTCTAGGGTTTGGGGTGGCCTCGACAACGCTTCAAGGGTTAGGGGTGGCCTCGATAACGCTTCAAGCTAGGAGGGGTAATATCGACCCCCACGTGTTGAAGCTATCGGGAGGGTCGGCGTTGAACACTCCATCTATGTCCCACCAGTGGCGTGGGCATCGGCGCCATGATAGGGTAGAGGGTCGTGGATCGCCGAGCGGTCGAGGTCGAGGTCGAGGATCGCCGAGGGTCGGGAGGTTGCCTAGTGTCAAAGGATTCAACAAAACCATGTCTTCATCATTAGTAGTAATGTGAGGTGCATGATGATGCAAGCTCTCCAAAGTTATTTTGGAGCGAGTCCCAGATAGGATAATTAAGCTTTTGGTACAAAGTTCAGCAAGAACCTTCCGAATATCGTTATTTGGAAGGCCTTTGCTGAAATTGCATAAAAGGCAAATTATCCTATCCGGGACTCCATTCCGTATAACTTTGAGGACTTCGCACCATCATGCCATGGTTACTCCGCTAATGATGAAGCCATGGATTTCTTCAATACTTTGACACTAGGAACCCTCTCGACCCTCGGCGATCCTCGACCCTTGAACCTCGACGACCTCGAACCTCGACCCTAGACGACCTCGAACCTCGATCCTCGACCCTAGAACCCTCGACCGGGATAATATCGACAACGCTTCAAGGGGTAATATCGACAACGATGAGATACATACACGGAGAAATTAATGTTATCGGGAGGGTATATCGACCCCCGTATTGAAGTTATCGGGAGGGTATATGGACCCCCCTCGTGTTGAAGTTATCGGGAGGGGTATATCGACGATGACAGAGGAGAAGATCAAAGAAAAAAAAGAAGAAAAAAAGGGAGAAGAAGAAAGGAATAGAGAGAAGAAGAAAAATATTTTCTATTTTTCTTCTTCTCCTCTATTTCTTCTTCTCCTCTTCTTCTTCTTTTTTCTTCTTCTTTATTTCTCCTCTTCTTCCTCTCCTCTTCTTCTCCTTTCTTCCTCTTCTTATTTTCCTTTTCCTCTCCTTCTTTTCTTCTTCTTCCTTCTTTCTAGCTAGATATATAAAACTTTTCTAAAAATGTAACTTTTGCATATATAAAACTTTTCTTCTTCTTTCTTCTTCCTTCTCTTCCTTCTTCCTAAATATATAAAACTTTTCTAAAAATGAAACTAACCTAAAATTAATGTACTAAATCAGAGAACAATTGAAAACACCATGCATATTACAATTGAAAAATACATACATTCATACAAAAAAAATATATAAAACAAGCATATATATATGAAAAAATATGAAAAAGGAGGCGTGCTGCACCAAGCTCTGGCGAGGATGGCGGGTCGGGCAGAGGCGCGGATGACGGCGAGGCGGGCAGGGCGGCGTTGGGGGGAGGGCGCGGCGACGGCGACAGTGGTGGGCAGGCGAGCGCGTCGAGGCGAGGGCGGGCGGGCGGCGCGGGCGGGGCGGGGCGGGCGGCGGGCGTAGGGCGCAGGCGGCGACGACGACGGCACGGCGAGGCGATGGCGACGGCGGGGCGACGGGCGGCGTCAGGGCAGCCTGGCGGCGTCGATGTGCTCGGCGTCGTCGGGGAATCGCGAGGGAAATCTGAAATTTCCCAAGTGTTTTCTTATATAGCAAGGGCATTAGTCCCGGTTCGTGGCACCAACCGACTAATGCCCCCCTTTAGTCCCGGTTGGTGCCACCAACCAGGACCAAAACCTCTTTTCAGCAGCCCAAAGGGCGGAAGCGGCGACCTTTGGTCGGTTGGTGGCACCAACCGACTAAAGCAGATTAGTCCCGTTGGTGCCACCAACCGGGACAATGCACTTTTAGTCCCGGTTGGTGCCACCAACCGGGACCAAAGGCCTTGTGATGCCCGTGCCCAAAGTTTAGTCCCACTCGCTAGTTGAGAGAGCTCGAGAGTGGTTTATAAGCGCTGCTGCGCCACCCTCTCGAGCTCCTCTCAACTGCAGCCTTTCGGGCCTAATCAGTCACTAGCTATGTGCCTGTGGGCCTACTTGGCCTCCTGCGGGCCTGAATCCTGGCCCATGTAGGGTTTCTAGTCGTATTCAGGCCGTGGGGGCCTAGTAGGCGGCACTATTTTTTCCAGTTTTTTTGTTTTGTTTTCTGCATTATTATTTATTTTTGTTATTTTTTGCTTTATTTTTTAATTCTTTTTGCTTTTAGTTTTAGAAAAATTATAAACTTTCTGTTAGTGCCATTAGTTTTCAAATTTGAAAACTCTTTTTGTTTTCTTTGTTGCTTTATTTATTTTATTTTGTTTCTACTTACAACAAAATACTTATTGTTGCTATTTTTTTCAGTTTTTGTTCTGCTTTTCTGCATTATTTAGTTTTTGTTGTTTTTTCTTTATTTTTAATTCTTTTTGCTTTTAGTTATAGAAAATTATAAACTTTCTGTTAGTGCCATTAGTTTTCAAATTTGAAAACTCTTTTTTTGTTTTCTTTGTTGCTTTATTTATTTTATTTTGTTTCTACTTACAACAAAATACTTATTGTTGCTATTTTTATTTTTATTTCAGTTTTTGTTCTGTTTTCTGCATTATTTATTTTTGTTGTTTTTCTTTATTTTTAATTCTTTTTGCTTTTAGTTTTAGAAAAATTATAAACTTTCTGTTAGTGCCATTAGTTTTCAAATTTGAAAACACTTTTTTGGTTTCTTTGTTGCTTTATTTATTTTATTTTGTTTCTGCTTACAACAAAGCGGTGTGTAGAGGGACGGGCTTATAAACCGGTGTGGCGCCCTTGGTTGGCGAGGTTTTCAAATTCATAGTTTTCAAATGAAATCTGAAAAAGTTGGCATAGCATGTGCATGTACAAACGGACAATGGTATCATACTAAATGCATTACAAAGTTGGCATGGTATCATCATAATAGTTGCGGAGAAAGTCTTCACTTTTTCTTCGCTTGTGTCGTTTACTTATTGCGTAGAACCATGGATAATCTTCATCGTTTATCAGGATGCTTGGGTCAGCCTTGACTTTGAAGGGGGAATTTCATGAAAATTTTCATACTCTTGAGACATGTCATCTTGCCCTCCACTCCCAGGATGTCCCTTTTTCCTGAAAGAACTATGTGGCGCTTTGGCTCATTGTATGATGTATTCGCTTCCTTAACTTTTCTTTTCCTCGGTTTGGTAGACATGTCCTTCACATAGATAACATGTGCCACATCATTGGCTAGGACGAACGGTTCGTCGGTGTACCCAAGATTTTTCAGATCCATTGTTGTCATTCCGTCTTGTGGGTCTACATGCACCCGCCTCTGACAGATTGACCCACTTGCACTTAAACAAAGGGACCTTAAAATCTACTCCGTAGTCAAGTTCCCATATGTCTACTATGTAACCATAATATGTGTCATTTCCTTGTCGGTTGCTGCATCAAAGCGGACACCGCTGTTTTAGTTGGTGCTCTTTTCATCTTGGTCAATCGTGTAAAATGTATTCCCATTTATCTCAGATCCTTTCCAAATCATTACAGTCGAAGATGGTCCCTGGACAACAAGTACAGCTCATCACAAACAGTGCTGTCACCTCACGAGGCGTGTTTCCAACCAACTGCTGAAAGTCTGATGTGTTCACATGTAATCCACTCGTCGCCTTTGCTCCGGGTGTTTGGGCGCAGACTGTTCTTGTGTTCATCGACATACAGGGTCACCAAGGTAGAGTTACGTAGAACTGTGTAGTGCTTGAGACCAAGAATATCCGTCCCTGCATATTATTGAGTCTCTTCCAAGCGTGCCTTTTCGGTCAGTCTCCCCTCATACCGCGATTTAGGGAGACCTATCTTCTTAAGGCCAGGAATGAAGTCAACACAAAACCCGATGACATCCTCTGTTTGATGGCCCATGGAGATGCTTCCTTCGGCCTAAGCGGCGATTCTGAACATATTTCTTTAGGACTCCATGAACCTCTCAAAGGGTACATATTGTGTAGAAATACGGGCCCCGAATGACAATCTTGTCGACTAGATGAACTAGGGCGTGCGTCATGATATTGAAGAAGGATGGTGGGAACACCAGCTCGAAACCGACAAGACATTGCGCCACATCACTCCTTAGCGTTGGTACGATTTCTGGATCGATCACCTTCGAAATATTGCATTGAGGAATGCACATAGCTTCACAATGGCTAATCGGACGTTTTCGGTAGAAGCCCCTCAATGCAACCGGAAGCGATTGCGTCATAATCACGTGGCAGTCATGAGACTTTAGGTTCGGAACTTTTCTCCGGCATATTTATTATTCCCTTTATATTCGACGAGAAGCCAGTCGGGACCTTCATCTTGAGCAGGCATTGAAAGAATATTTCTTTCTCTTCTTTAAAAGAGCGTAGCTGGCGGGACCTTCATCTTGCTTGGAGGCATGCCCTCTTTTTCGTGCAAGCGTTGCAGGTCCTCTCGTGCCTCGGTGTATCTTTTGTCTTCCCATACACGCCCAAGAAGCCTAGCAGGTTCACGCAAAGGTTCTTCGTCACGTGCATCACGTCGATCGAAGAGCGGACCTCTAGGTCTTTCGGTAGGGTAGGTCCCAAAATATAGATTTCTTCTTCCACATGGGTGCGTGATTCTCGGCGTCATTCGTAACAGCTAGTCCGCGGGACCCTTTCCAAAGATTACGTGTAAATCATTGACCATAGCAAATGCGTGATCACCGATGCGCATGGCGGGCTTCTTCCGGTGATCTGCCTCGCCTTTGAAATGCTTACCTTTCTTTCGACATTGATGGTTGGTCGGAAGAAATCGGCGATAACCCGGTACACATTCTTCCTGCAGCTTCCGGTATATACTATTGGTGTCAAGTAAACAGTGCGTGCATGCGTGGTATCCCTTGTTTGTCTGTCTGAAAGGTTCTTGAGGCGGGCCAATCGTTGATGGTCACGAACAACAACGCCTTTAGGTCAAATTCCTCCTTTTGTGCTCATCCCACGATGTACACCGTTTCCATTCCACAGCTGTAAAAGTTCTTCAACTAATGGCCTTAGGTACACATCAATGTCGTTGCCGGGTTACTTAGGGCCTTGGATGAGAACGGCATCATAATGAACTTCCGCTTCATGCACATCCAAGAAGGAAGGTTATACATACATAGAGTCACGGGCCAGTGCTGTGATTGCTGCTCTGCTCCCGAAAGGATTAATGCCATCCGCGCTTAAAGCAAACCATACGTTCCTTGGGTCCTTTGCAAACTCATCCCAGACTTTCTCTCGATTTTTCTCCACTGCGACCCGTCGTGGTGCTCTCAACTTCCGTCTTTCTTACGGTCCTCACTGTGCCATCACATCAACTTGGCATGCTCTCCGTTTCGAGCAGACGTTTCAACCGTGGTATTATAGGAGCATACCACATCACCTTCGCAGAACCCTCTTCTGGGAGGCTCACCGTCAACATCACCGGGGTCATCTCGTCGATCTTATACGCAATGCACCGCATACCGGGCATGCGTTCAGATCCTTGTAGGCACCACGGTAGAGGATGCAGTCATTAGGGCATGCATGTATCTTCTCCACCTCCAATCCTAGAGGGCATACGGCCTTCTTTGCTGCGTATGTCTTGTCGGGCAATTCGTTATCCTTTGGAAGCTTCTTCTTCATTATTTTCAGATAGCTTCTCAAATCCTTTATCGAGCACAACATTCTCTGCCTTCCACTGCAGCAATTGAGTGCGGTGCCGAGCTTTGTGTTGCCATCTTCGCAATTGGGGTACAACCCTTTTGTGATCCTCTAACATGCGATCGAACTTCAGCTTCTCCTTTTGACTTTCACATTGTGTCCTTGCATCGACAATGACCCGGCGGAGATCATCATCATCGGGCACATCGTCTGGTTCCTCTTGATCTTCAGCAGCTTCGCCCGTTCCAGCACCATCGTGCACATCGTCTGGTGCATCTTGATGTTCAGTAGCATCACCGTGTTCAGGGGGCACATAGTTGTCATCGTACTCTTCTTCCTCGCCGTCTTCCATCATAACCCCTATTTCTCGCCTCGTCCAAACATTATAGTGTGGCATGAAACCCTTGTAAAGCAGGTGGGTGTGAAGGATTTTCCGGTCAGAGTAAGACTTCATATTCCCACATATAGGGCATGGACAACACATAAAACCATTCTGCTTGTTTGCCTTAGCCACTTCGAGAAAATCATGCACGCTCTTAATGTACTCGGAGGTGTGTCTGTCACCGTACATCCATTGCCGGTTCATCTGCGTGCATTATATATAATTAAGTGTGTCAAAAATCATTACAGAACATCATGAATAGATAATTAAGTGACCAAATTAATAGAAGTTCATCATCACATAAAAACCAAAGTACATACATAGTTCTCATCTAACAACATAAAGCTCTGCAGAGCATCTAAATTAATTAAACCATACATTGAAACTATGTAAAACATTTCAATGCGAAAACAAATACGATCATAATCGCAACCAAGGTAACAACTGATCCAACGGCATAATGATACCAAGCCTCGGTATGAATGGCATATTTTCTAATCTTTATCATCTTCAAGCGCATTGCATCCATCTTGATCTTGTGATCATCGACGACATCCGCAACATGCAACTCCAATATCATCTTCTCCTCCTCAAGTTTTTTTAATTTTTTCCTTCAAGAAATTGTTTTCTTCTTCAACTAAATTTAACCTCTCGACAATAGGGTCGGTTGGAATTTCCGGTTCAACAACCTCCTAGATAAATAAAATCTATGTCACGTTGGTCGGCATAATATTCATAAACAATAAATGAACCAATAGTTATGAAAAGATAATATATACCACATCCGAATCATAGACAGGACGAGGACCGACGGGGGCGGATACCAAAACCATCGCACTATATAAGATGCAATAATAAAAGTAAGAAAATAATACAAGTATCTATGTAAACAAACAAGTAATAATATTTTTCCTTTCAGAAAGAAGATAAGAACAAGAGGTTCACCACGGTGGTGCCTGCGATGAGATCGGCGCGGGTGATCGACGGCGATGAAGACGGGGACGGGGCGTGACGGACCGCTAAACCTAGATAAATATTGAGGAAAATGGAGCTTGGCGGTCGAGCTTGGAGAGGAGAAACCTTAAGTAGTGTGGCTCGGGCATTCCATCGAACACCTTGTGTGCATAGGAGGTGAGCTAGAGCACCACCAAGCCCTCTCCCCTCGGCGGAAAAAAGCAGAGCGGTGTGCTCTGCTCTTGCTGAGGGGCTATATATAGGCAGCACCATTAGCCCGGTTGGTGGCATGAGCCGGGACTAAAGGAAGCCTTTGGTCCCGTTCATGCCACCAACCGACCAATAATGGTGGGCCAGAGCCAGGACCATTGGTCTCGGTTCGTCCCACCAACCAGACCAAAAGGTCCGGACGAACCAGGACCAATGGCCCGTGGCCCGGCCGCCCCCAGGCTCACGAACCGGGCAAATAGCTCCATTGGTCCCGGTTACGGATTGAATCGGGACTAATGGGCTAAACTGGCACGGACGAAAGCCCTGTTTTCTACTAGTGTGAGTTACCCACTGTAGTTTCCTTTTCCATATTTGACCGGCAAAACTCCAGGTTAAGAAACATGCATTTTACAGTCAGGTAAAGCACGGTTCACACTTTCACCTAATGAACTTTTTTTTTTTTGCATTTCTTGTTGTTGCCAAAACACCTAATAATTAACTCATGTATATATAATTATATACTGATCGATGAACCCATTAGTGGGTAACCAAGAAATCTATGACTATGAATTCGAAAATGCACTTCGGTGCTCGAGCACCATGTAGCTCGATATCCTGAGCGCTTAATTCCCTCGTGATCTGTTTCTCCTGTGTATTCCAAGCCTGTAGACGGTCAATTAATTCCTGGAAGTACTGTATTTTCTGATATGTACTGTCGGTCGTGGGCTCGTGGCCCAGCCTATTCATTGCAGTTTCTGTTTCTTTGGTACGATTGCTGCAGGGGGGCATGTATCAAAACATGTGTTAACTTAGTACTGATTAACAATCAGCGTATTAGGTCAAGCGTAATTAGGATTTAGCACTAAGTATCATTGCAAAGTGGACAAAAGTATCTCGTGTCCGTCACCAAAACAGATTTGCAGAATCAAGAAGGTTGTACATTTTTTGCGGCGGGAACAAGATTATACTGTATTACAAAATATTCTACAATAGTAATTGCAGATGATGATTAAGTTTATGTCATGGACAGAAGTTTTTCCGTGTACAACTAATGATTCATCAAGAGATGCACAATAATATCTCACATGATGTTTACTAATTTCCCCGGTCTCACGGTATAAGAGAGTTACATTATTGTGCACAAATACATATTTTTTTGCTTTTTAAATTACCCAAGAAATCACTTACGGATATCATATGTACGAATCCACAACATGATCAAGGAATTTTGGCTAGGGAATGCTTCCCAGAAGATCAACGTTATCATTCATGATGATTGTAACTCCTTGATTCAATAACGAAAAGTTTTTTCCCGGAAAACAAAATTCCACTTGATAAAGAAATGGTGACGACTTACACAAGAGGGCCATGAACGATTGCATTGGCAAGAAAATTTGGCTGAACAAAATTGGTTGAACACATACGTGAAGTGAGAGCAAATGCTTTCTTTTTTTCTTTTCTTTTTTGCCGGTGAGAGCAAATGCTTTCAGATGGGAGAAACCATAAACGAAAATATAAACAGGTGCTTAGATCTGGTGATCATGAAGACATACAATTTGGACAAAATCGACAACCATACACAACAGATCGACGGAGAATGACGCGAGGCCACTGCTGCCGGAGCTCAAATGGTCAAACACCAAACGTGTCCGGATCTCATGTTCGTTAGCGCTGGTTTCAGCAACGTTCAGTACGGACGAGAGAGAGGGAGGTGACATCAAAATTAAAGGAATCAGAGAGAGACTACACGCTTGATAGTTGTTATCAACTTAACATGGGCCATCACGATCCACGAAGCCGTTTCTGTCCACGGGCACATGCATCCCAGGCGTATAAAGTGCAACGGCACCGCTGTAAATGGACGTATTCCTTTGCGTATTGCCAGCCAATATGCATCTCAACGCTCTAGCGGAAGTCCCAGATTCCGAGCTACATGGTGCCCGGGCGCCAAAACGCCTTACTGCTATGAATTGATAATGCTCTATGTTCGCTAACTCCATCAGAGACCATGCAGGGTATGGGGTCCCTCTTCAGCATCATATGCTTCCAGCTGTTAGTATTTTCCTTAGCAGCTAAGGAGTACCAATATTGGAAGTACTAGTGCAGCATGGCAGGCCTAGAATGGATGACAAGTGGATGTCTATGACGTCGCTTATTGGTTTTATCTTGGCGTGGATTTTTCAGCCACTGGACAGGTCGCTGACTACCGACTAGTCGGCGTCGTATTCAAGAAGGAAAATCCGTCAGCGTCGACAGGGACATCCAGGGACGAAGCTAGAAAAAAATTTTGATGGGGTCATGTCTATGACAGTGGGGTCATCTTTAATAAATGAATAGTAATTAGTACTGAACTAATGAAGGATTACATAATTTCATTGGGGTCAATTGACCCCAATGCTTACATGGGAGCTCCGTCCCTGGGGACATCAAGGAGGATTTGTTTCATCTGGCTTCTGTGTGGTCTTACTTGACGTCCATTCATATCAGTTGCAAGGACAAGCGACCAAGAATGTCGCTTGACAACAGCCACAAAAGAGATTAGACTATAGCATCTTATCATGATATGATTGGAAAGTTCCAATTCATTTGGGATATTTACGCTCACTTTAAATCCTAATGGTAGACCCCGTTGTATTGTTTTTTCTAGCAGTAATAACGATTGATATAAAG
Source organism: Aegilops longissima (assembly GCA_021605205.1). Taxonomy (NCBI): domain Eukaryota; kingdom Viridiplantae; phylum Streptophyta; class Magnoliopsida; order Poales; family Poaceae; genus Aegilops; species Aegilops longissima. The sequence goes on along the minus strand of CM038682.1, from coordinate 67,783,087 downwards.
ATTTAGCGATCTGCGTTGCAATTTTTCCATACAAAAATGGACTTCAACTGCTGCCTCAAGTATGTATCCTGCGTAGTAGTAACAAAGGATTCAAATTCAAACTAGGACCTGAACCCAGAGGTGGGCGTACATAGGTTTGAGATGCTGAGTAAATAGGCAATTTTTTGACTAATTTAATCCAAATATAAATCACTAGCATGGCATTGACTGAATTAACAACATACTGATTTTGATCTAAGCAAGCACGTACTATACAAAGAGTAGACGTATCTACACATACTGCTAGTACCGCTAATATGGAAATAAACATGAGTGAGATAAACGAGTTATACCCTCCAGTAGGCCATGCAGAAGCTGCGGCGGTGGCAGCGTCCTCGGTGGCCTTCTTGTCGGCCCCGAGTTTCTCGGCGGCGAGACGGTCGGCTGACTGCGACATGGTGATAATGAAGGCGACGCGGACGTAGAGGAAGTAGCAGATCGGCGAGCAGTCACGTAGTCGCTGCACAAAACTTATTCGCCTCTCCCGTACAGGATTCAAGAGGCGGGTTTCGAGACCTGCTCTCCGGTCGACCGTGTACGTGACGGACGGGATGGAGTCACCGGCGGCAGCAGCAGCAAAGGAACGACGGTGGGCATGCGTGTGGAGCAGATGTGATCTATTCGAAACGGCTAGGGTTAGGAGACACCTAACACTTACATAGGTGCAGCCGCGTGGAGAGACGTGGGCTCGACCCACGTCCGAGTCCGTGCAGCCCACGATCCAACGTCTCAGATCGTGGCCCAGCTATCAGAAAACTCTCCGTTGCTGACTGGCAAAAATAAGCGCGTAGGTGTGAGCTCGGCACGGCTCATTCCCACAACCCGCGGCCGTCGTGACGAGGTGTGACGAGGCGGGAGACGGAGGAGGAGCGCGCGAGGGCCTCTTCTCTTCTGAAGCTCCAATAGCATGTAGAAGAGAAACACTTATAAGGAGGTCCAACTCCTCCTCCACTAGCGGGGTGGGACTAAACTTCCCACCCACATGAGCCCTTAGAGATTTTCTGAAATTGCTAGATGGGCCTGAAGCCCATCCCATATTTCAACAATCTCTCATCAGATCTCGAGGGCCCATTATGTCCTCTGTTCCAATTGCTGTTTCGATATACCAGTGTTTCAGTGAAGGCCTGTTAATGTTGAACTTCACCTAGAGCAAGTAGCTACATTCCTTCACAACTGAAGAATGGACTAAGTCTTGAATTGTCAGTTTGGCATAAAGAAGCTTCACCACATGTCTTACTAGTACTAGGCTGCCGAAGGCTGATGATGTCTACTACACAACTTGTTCTTGTAGACTCGTGTTGGGCCTCCAAGTGCAGAGTTTTGTGAGACAGTAGCAATTTTCCCTCAAGTGGATGACCTAAGGTTTATCAATCTGTGGGAGGCATAGAATGAAGATGGTCTCTCTCAAACAACCCTGCAACCAAATAAAAAAAAATCTCTTGTGTCCCCAACACACAAAATACAATAGTAATTGTATAGGTGCACTAGTTCGGCGAAGAGATGGTAATAAAAGCGTAGTAATGATAGTAGATATTGATTTTTGTAATAGAAACAATAAAAAATAGTAAGGTAGCAATTGATAAAACAGAGCACAACGGTATTGCAATGCTTGAAAATGAGGCCTAGGATCCGTACTTTCACACGCAGTCTCTCAACAGTGCTGATCTAATTGGATCATATAACCATCCCTCAACGTGATGAAGAATCACCCAAAAGTTCTTATCTAGCAGAGAACATAAGAAGAAATTGTTTGTAGCTATTCTTTCGGATCGATCTATACAAGAGTTCGTACTAAAATAACACCAAGATATTCTTTTCGATCGATCTATCAAGATTTCGTACTAAAATAACACCAAGTTATTCTTTCCGATCGATCTATCAAGAGTTCATACTAAAATAACACTAAAGAAAATTCAGATTCATAATACTCAAACCAACACAAAGAACCTCAAAGAGTGCCCCAAGATTTCTACCAGAGAAACAAAGACGTGAACGTGCATCAACCCCTATACATAGATTACCCCAATGTCACCTCGGGAATCCGCGAGTTGAGTACAAAAACACATATCAAGTGAATCAATATGATACCCCATTGTCACCACGGGTATTCGTATGCAAGACATATATCAAGTGCTCTCAAATCCATAAAAGTATTCAATCCGATAAAACGGGAAAACTCAATTCATCACAACAAGATAGAGAGGGAGAAATACCATATGATCCAACTATATTAACAAAGCCCGTGATACATCAAGATCGTGCCATCTCAAGAACACGAGAAAGAGAGAGACAGAGAGAATAAACACATAGCTACTGGTACAAACCCTCAGCCCCGAGGGTGGACTACTCCCTCCTCATCATGGTGGCCACCGGGATGATGAAGATGGCCACCTGCTATGTCTTGAGCTTGCGTTGGTTTTCCGCGAAGAGGAGAGGATGATGCAGCACAGTAGCGTAAGTATTTCCCTCAGTTTTTGAGAACCAAGGTATCAATCCAGTAGGAGGCCACACGCAAGTCCCTCGTACCTGCACAAAACGATAGCTACTCGCAACCAACGCGATTAGGGGTTGTCAATCCCTTCACGGTCATTTACGAGAGTGAGATCTAATAGAGATAATATTTTTGGTATTTTTGGTATAAAGATGCAAAGTAAAAAGTAAAAGCAAAGTAAAAACAAAGCAAGTAAATAAAGTGATAGAGATTGATATAATGAGAATAGACCCGGGGGCCATAGGTTTCACTAGTGGCTTCTCTCAAGAGCATAAGTATTCTACGGTGGGTGAACAAATTACTGTTGAGCAATTAACAGAATTGAGCATAGTTATGAGGTTATCTAGGTATGATCATGTATATAGGCATCACGTCCGAGACAAATAGATCGAAACGATTCTGCATCTACTACTATTACTCCACTCATCGACCGCTATCCATCATGCATCTAGAGTATTAAGTTAAAAATAGAGTAAAGCCTTAAGCAAGATGGCATGATGTAGAGGAATAAATTCATGCAATATGATAAATACCCCATCTTGTTATCCTCGATGGCAACAATACAATACGTGCCTTGCAACCCTTTACATCCTTTGGGTAAGGACACATAAAGATTGAACCCAAAGCTAAACACTTCTCCCATTGCAAGAACTACCAATCTAGTTGGCCAAACCAAATGGATAATTTGAAGAGACTTGCAAAGATAACTCAATCATACATAAAAGAATTCAGAGAAGATTCAAATATTATTCATAGATAAGCTGGATCATAAACCCATAATTCATCGGTCTCAACAAACACACCGCGAAAAGAAGATTACATCGAATAGATCTCCACTAGAGAGGGGGAGAACATTGTATTGAGATCCAAAAAGAGAGAAGAAACCATCTAGCTACTAGCTATGGACCCGAAGGTCTGAAGTAAACTACTCACACTTCATCGGAGGGGCTATGGTGTTGATGTAGAAGCCCTCCGTGGTGGATGCCCCCTCCGGCGGAGCTCCGGAACAGGCCCCAAGATGGGATCTCATGGATACAGGAAGGTACGGCGGTGGAATTAGGTTTTTGGCTCCTATTCTGATCGTTTGGGGATACGTAGGTATATATAGGAGGAAGGCGTACGTCGGTGGAGCGTCAGGGGGCCCACGAGGTAGGGGGGCGCGCCCAGGGGGGGCCCTCCACCCTCGTGACCGCCTCTGGCACTTCTTGGAGTAGGGTCCAAGTCTCCTGGATCACGTTCGGTGAGAGAATCACGTTCCTGAAGGTTTCATTCCGTTTGGACTCCGTTTGATATTCCGTTTCTTCGAAACACTGAAATAGGCAAAAAACAACAATTCTGGGCTGGGCCTCCTGTTAATAGGTTAGTCCGAAAAGTAATATAAAAGTGGAAAATAAAGCCCAATATAGTCCAAAACAGTAGATAAAGTAGCATGGAGCAATCAAAATTATAGATACGTTGGAGCGTATCAAGCATCCCAAGCTTAATTCCTGCTCGTCCTCGGTAGGTAAATGATAAAAGAGAATTTTGATGCGGAGTGATACTTTGGCATAATTTCAATATAAATCTTCTCACTTGTGATATGAATATTCAGATCCGAAAGATTTAAGACAAAAGTTCATATTGACATAAAAATAATAATACTTCAAGCATACTAATCAAAGCAATCATGTCTTCTCAAAATAACATGGCAAAAGAAAGTTCATCCCTACAAAATCATATAGTTAGGCTATGCTTCATTTTCGTCACACAAAGATGTTCCCAACTTCTATACCCCGATGACAAGCCAAGCAATTGTTTCATACTCAAATAATCTCAAACTCTTTCTACCTTTACGCAATACATGGCGCGAGCCATGGATATAGCACTATGGGTGGAATAGAATATGATGATGGGATTGTGTGGAGAAGACAAAAAAGGAGAAAGTCTCATATCAACGAGGATAATCAACGGGCTATGGAGATGCCCATCAATTGATGTCAACATGAGGAGTAGGGATTGCCATGCAACGGATGCACTAGAGCTATAAGTATATGAAAGCTCTACAAAAGAAACTAAGTGGGTGTGCATCCAACTTGCTTGCTCACGAAGACCTAGGGCACTTTGAGGAAGCCCATCATTGGAATATACAAGCCAAGTTCTATAATGAAAAATTCCCACTAGTATATGAAAGTGACAAAATGAGAGACTCTCTATCATGAAGATCTTAGTGCTACTTTGAAGCACAATATATGAGACTCACTACATGAAGAACAAGGTGCTACTTTGAAGCACAAGTGTGGTAAAAGGATAGTAGCATTGTCCCTTCTCTCTTTTTCTCTCATTTTTTTGGGCCTTCTTTTTTGGCCTTGCTCTTTTTTTTTTCGTCCGGAGTCTCATCCCGACTTATGGGGGAATCATAGTCTCCATCATCCTTTCCTCACTTGGGACAATGCTCTAATAATGATGATCATCGCACTTTTATTTCTCTTACAACTCAACAATTACAACTCGAAACTTAGAACAAAATATGACTCTATATGAATGCCTCAGGCGGTGTACCGTGATGGTGCAATGAATCAAGAGTGACATGTATGGAAAATAATGTATGTTGGCTTTGCCACAAATACTATGTCAACTACATGATCATGCAATGGAAATATGACAAAAGTAATGTATGTCATCATAATGATGATGGAAGTTGCATGGCAATATATCTCGGAATGGCTATGGAAATGCCATGATAGGTAGGTATGGTGGCTGTTTTGAGGAAGATATAAGGAGGTTTATGTGTGAAAGAGTGTATCATATCACGGGGTTTGGATGCACCGGCGAAGTTTGCACCAACTCTCAAGGTGAGAAAGGGCAATGCACGGTACCGAAGAGGCTAGCAATTGCAGAAAGGTAAAAGTGCGTATAATCCATGGACTCAACATTAGTCAAAAGAACTCATATACTTGTTGCAAAAATTTAGAAGCCATCAAAAATCAAGTACTACGCGCAATGCTCCTAGGGGGATAGATTGGTAGGAAAGGACCATCGTTCCTCTTCTCGTTTCTCTAGCCCCATTACCCTTTCGTGCAGCGCCTGCATTAGGCTCTGCTCCAGTTTCTTCCTCCTCTCATGGGTTTTGTAACCCCTGCGTCGAAATCCAGCCTTCCACGAAGCGGAGCTGGCGTGCCTCGTGTCCGTCCGGGGTGCTCGAGATTCGAGGGCCATTGTGAGCTCGTCCTTCTCCCCGTGCGGAACAAACTTCCCTTGCTGCGCTGCTTCGATATATTGCTGAAGCCTCTTGACCGGTATGTCCAATTGTTCGTCCGTCCAAATGCACTTCCCTGTTATAGGGTCCAAGGATCCGCCGGCCCCGAAGAACCAAGTCCGCAACGGTCTGGCCAGTTCATTGTCTCGGTTCGATCCCTTTATCAAGCGAGATCATTCTCAGCCTTGGCCCACTTAGGCCGGGCTACGAGGTAGCCACGACCCGTGCGATGGTGAAGCTTCTTCTTCGCAGCATTTCTCTTGTTTGTCGCCGACATCTTTTTACTCTTTTCCGATGTCTTGTAGGCCACAAATGCGGGCCGATCATCTCGATCTTCTCATATTTGCCCTTGAATTCTGGTGTCTCATTTTTTCGACATACGTATTGAGTTCTTTCTTCCAATTCCTGAATAGTTCTGCCATCTTCTTAAGAGCAAAAGACTTGATTAATGGCTCTATTACTGGCTTCTCCGGATCATCCTCTAGCGGTAGGGTAAAATTTGACTTCAGCTCAGTCCAAAGATCATTTTTCTGCATATCATTGACACAAGACACCTCAGGGTCTTCGTTCTTAGGCTTATACCATTGGTGGATGCTGATCGGGATCTTGTCCCTAACCAGAACCCCGCACTGAGCAACAAATGCCTTATTTGTCCGGTAGGGTTCAATCGGTTGGCCATCGCGCGCGATTTGTATGATCTCAAACTTTTCATCCGAGCTCAAATTTTTCTTCGGGCCTCGTCTCTTTACCGAAGTTGTGCTTGATCCGGAGGGCTAGAAAAAAGAACAAAGACGAGAGTTAATTAATATGTGTACATACCAAAACAAAGACTAGAGCTAGTCAGCACAGGCTTAACTAATATATATACCTGGCTGGACTCGGTTTGGTGATCACCGGAGCCGTCCTCACGGTCTACTTCTTCACCCTCTCCTTCTTGCACCGGCATTGGGTCATCGGAGCCATGTAAATCATAGCCAGCTGCTTCTTCACCCTCTCCTTCCAGACCATCGTTGTCGTTGAGAAACATCAACGAGCAGACGACATCACTTCCTTGTGCGATTATGTCCCTCAACAACGCTTCTTGTGCTTCGTCTCGGGGGGTGTCCATAGTTTCTACAAATATTTACAACATGGCAATTATTATTCAAACATGACAGATATGGATATATTAGTGGCAAACATAGAACTAGCTAGCTAATCACAATAAGGAATCATATTAGTGGCCTCGACGCTGCTTCTCTAGGGTTTGGGGTGGCCTCGACAACGCTTCAAGGGTTAGGGGGTGGCCTCGATAACGCTTCAATCTAGGAGGGGGTAATATCGACCCCCCCACGTGTTGAAGCTATCGGGAGGGGGTCGGCGTTGAACACTCCATCTATGTCCCACCAGTGGCGTGGGCATCGGCGCCTGCATGGGGTAGAGGGTCGTGGATCGCCCGGTCGAGGTCGAGGTCGAGGATCGCCGAGGGTCGGGAGGTTGCCTAGTGTCAAAGGATTCAACAAAACCATGTCTTCATCATTAGGTAATGTAGGTGCATGATGGTGCAAGCTCTCAAAGTTATTTTGGAGCGGAGTCCCGAGATAGGATAATTAAGCTTTTGGTACAAAGTTCAGCAAGAACCTTCCGAATATCGTTATTTGGAAGGCCTTTGCTGAAATTGTACAAAAGGCAAATTATCCTATCCGGACTCCATTCGTAATAACTTTGGAGGACTTCATACCATCATATGCCATGGTTACTTCGGCTAATGATGAAGCCATGGATTTCTTCAATACTTTGACACTAGGAACCTCTCGACCTCGGCGATCCTCGACCCTTGAACCTCGACGACCCTCGAACCTCGACCCTAGACGACCTCGAACCCTTGATCCTCGACCCTAGAACCCTCGACCGGGATAATATCGACAACGCTTCAAGGGGTAATATCGACAACGATGAGATACATACAGGAGAAATTAATGTTATCGGGAGGGGTATATCGACCCCCCACGTATTGAAGTTATCGGGAGGGGTATATGGACCCCCTCGTGTTGAAGTTATCGGGAGGGTATATCGGCGATGACGAGAGAAGATCGAAGAAAAAAGAAGAAAAAAAGAGGAGAAGAAGAAAGGAATAGAGAAGAAGAAGAAAAAATATTTTCTATTTTTTCTTCTTCTCCTCTATTTCTTTCTTCTTCTCCTCTTCTTTTTCTTCTTTTTTCCTCTTCTTCTTTATTTCTCCTCTTCTTCCTCTCCTCTTCTTCTCCTTTCTTCCTCTTCTTATTTTCCTTTTCCTCTCCTTCTTTTCTTCTTCTTCCTTCTTTCTAGCTAGATATATAAAACTTTTCTAAAAATGTAACTTTTGCATATATAAAACTTTTCTTCTTCTTTCTTCTTCCTTCTCTTCCTTCTTCCTAAATATATAAAACTTTTCTAAAAATGAAACTAACCTAAAATTAATGTACTAAATCAGAGAACAATTGAAAACACCATGCATATTACAATTGAAAAATACATACATTCATACAAAAAAATATATAAAACAAGCATATATATATGAAAAAATATGAAAAGGAGGAGCCAATGGCGGACCAAGCTGGCGGCGAGGATGGCGGGTCGGGCAGAGGCGCGATGATGCCGAGGCGGGCAGGCGGCGGCGTTGGGGGGCGCGGCGACGGCGACGGCGGGCAGTGGCGCGGGCAGGCGGGGCGGCAGGGCGGGCGGCGTCGGGCAGGGCGCGGCGAGCGGCGGCAAGCGGCAGCGACGACGACGACGGGCACGGGCGAGGCGACGGCGACAAGGGGCGACGGGCGGCGTCGAGGCAGCTGGCGGCGTCGATGTGCTCAAGGCGTCGTCGGGAATGGCGAGGAAATCTGAAATTTCCCAAGTGTTTTCTTATATAGCAAGGCATTAGTCCCGGTTCGTGGCACCAACCGGACTAATGCTACTAGTCCCGGTTGGTGCCACCAACGGGACCAATGCATTTTTAGTCCCGGTTGGTGCCGATCGCTTGGGGATACGAGGTATATATAGGAGGAAGGAGACGTCGGTGGAGCGCCGGGGCCCACGAGGGGGCGCGCCAGGGGGCCTCCACCTCGTGACGCCTCGCACTTTTGGAGTAGGGTCCAAGTCTCCGGATCACGCTCGTGAGAATCACGCCCTCGGTTTCATTCCGCTTTGGACTCCTTTGATATTCCGCTTTCTCAAACACCAAATAGGCAAAAACAGCAATTTCGGGTGGGCCTCCTGTTAATAGGTTAGTCCCAAAGTAATATAAAATTAAAATAAAGCCCAATATAGTCCAAAACAGTAGATAAAGTAGCATGGAGCAATAAAAATTATAGGTTGAGACGAGATCGCATCCTCAAGCTTAATTCTCTGCCGTCCTCAGTAGGTAAATGATAAAAGAGAATTTTGATGCGGAGGATACTTTGGCATAATTTCATAAATCTTCTTACTTGTGATATGAATATTCAGATCCGAAGATTTAAGACAAAAGTTCATTCTTCACTTTTTCTTCGCTTGTGTCGTTTGCTTATTGCGCCGTAACCATGGATAATCTTCATCGTTTATCAGGATGCTTGGGTCAGCCTTGACTTTGAAGGGGAATTTCATGAAAATTTTCATACTCTTGAGACATGTCATCTTGCCCTCCACTCCCGGGATGTCCCTTTTCCTGAAAGAACTATGTGGCGCTTTGGCTCATTGTATGATGTATTCGCTTCCTTAACTTTTCTTTTCCTCGGTTTGGTAGACATGTCCTTCACATAGATAACCTGTGCCACATCATTGGCTAGGACGAGCGGTTCGTCGGTGTACCCAAGATTTTCAGATCCACTTGTTGTCATTCCGTCTTGTGGGTCTACATGCACCCCGCCTCTGACAGATTGACCCACTTGCACTTAAACAAAGGGACCTTAAAATCTACTCCGTAGTCAAGTTCCCATATGTCTACTATGTAACCATAATATGTGTCATTTCCTTGTCGGTTGCTGCATCAAAGCGGACACCGCTGTTTTGGTTGGTGCTCTTTTCATCTTGGTCAATCGTGTAAAATGTATTCCCATTTATCTCGTATCCTTTCCAAATCATTACAGTCGAAGATGGTCCCCGGACAACAAGTACAGCTCATCACAAACAGTGCTGTCACCTCGAGGCGTGTTTCCAACCAACTGCTGAAAGTCTGATGTGTTCACATGTAATCCGATCGTCGCCTTTGCTCCGGGTGTTTGGAGCGCAGATGTTCTTGTGTTCATCGACATACGGGTCACCAAGGTAGAGTTCTGTAGAAGCTGTGTAGTGTGCTTGAGACCAAGAATATCCGTCCCTGCATATTATTGAGTCTCTTCCAAGCGTGCCTTTTCGGTCAGTCTCCCCTCATACCGCGATTTAGGGAGACCTATCTTCTTAAGGCCAGGAATGAAGTCAACACAAAACCCGATGACATCCTCTGTTTGATGGCCCATGGAGATGCTTCCTTCGGCCTAAGCGCGGTTCTGAACATATTTCTTTAGGACTCCATGAACCTCTCAAAGGGGTACATATTGTGTAGAAATCGGGCCCCGAATGACAATCTTGTCGACTAGATGAACTAGGGCGTGCGTCATGATATTGAAGAAGGATGGTGGGAACACCAGCTCAAACCGACAAGACATTGCGCCACATCACTCCTTAGCGTTGGTACGATTTCTGGATCGATCACCTTCTGAAATATTGCATTCAGGAATGCACATAGCTTCACAATGGCTAATCGGACGTTTTCGGTAGAAGCCCCTCAATGCAACCGGAAGCGATTGCGTCATAATCACGTGGCAGTCATGAGACTTTAGGTTCGGAACTTTTCTCGGCATATTTATTATTCCCTTTATATTCGACGAAAGCCGTCGGGACCTTCATCTTGAGCAGGCATTGAAAGAATATTTCTTTCTCTTCTTTAAAGAGCGTAGCTGGCGGGACCTTCATCTTGCTTGGAGGCATGCCCTCTTTTTCGTGCAAGCGTTGCAGGTCCTCTCGTGCCTCGGTGTATCTTTTGTCTTCCCATACACGCCCAAGAAGCCTAGCAGGTTCACGCAAAGGTTCTTCGTCACGTGCATCACGTCGATCGAAGAGCGGACCTCTAGGTCTTTCGATGAGGGTAGGTCCCAAAATATAGATTTCTTCTTCCACATGGGTGCGTGATTCTCGGCGTCATTCGAACAGCTAGTCCGCGGGACCCTTTCCAAAGATTACGTGTAAATCATTGACCATAGCAAATGCGTGATCACCGATGCGCATGGCGGGCTTCTTCCGGTGATCTGCCTCGCTTTGAAATGCTTACCTTTCTTTCGACATTGATGGTTGGTCGGAAGAAATCGGCGATAACCCGGTACACATTCTTCCTGCAGCTTCTCGGTATATACTATTGGTGTCAAGTAAACAGTGCGTGCATGCGTGGTATCCCTTGTTTGTCTGTCACGAAGGTTCTTGAGAGCGGGCCAATCGTTGATGGTCACGAACAACAACGCCTTTAGGTCAAATTCCTCATTTTTGTGCTCATCCCACGTATGTACACCGTTTCCATTCCACAGCTGTAAAAGTTCTTCAACTAATGGCCTTAGGTACACATCAATGTCGTTGCCGGGTTACTTAGGGCCTTGGAAGAGAACTGGCATCATAATGAACTTCCGCTTCATGCACATCCAAGAAGGAAGGTTATACATACATAGAGTCACGGGCCAGGTGCTGTGATTGCTGCTCTGCTCCCCGAAAGGATTAATGCCATCCGCGCTTAAAGCAAACCATACGTTCCTTGGGTCCTTTGCAAACTCATCCCAGTACTTTCTCTCGATTTTTCTCCACTGCGACCCGTCGTGGGTGCTCTCAACTTCCGTCTTTCTTACGGTCCTCACTGTGCCATCACATCAACTTGGCATGCTCTCCGTTTCGAACAGACGTTTCAACCGTGGTATTATAGGAGCATACCACATCACCTTCGCAGAACCCTCTTCTGGGAGGCTCACCGTCAACATCACGGGTCATCTCGTCGATCTTATACGCAATGCACCGCATACCGGGCATGCGTTCAGATCCTTGTAGGCACCACGGTAGAGGATGCAGTCATTAGGGCATGCATGTATCTTCTCCACCTCCAATCCTAGAGGGCATCGGCCTTCTTTGCTGCGTATGTACTGTCGGGCAATTCGTTATCCTTTGGAAGCTTCTTCTTCATTATTTTCAGTAGCTTCTCAAATCCTTTATCAGGCACAACATTCTCTGCCTTCCACTGCAGCAATTCGAGTACGGTACCGAGCTTTGTGTTGCCATCTTCGCAATTGGGGTACAACCCTTTTTTGTGATCCTCTAACATGCGATCGAACTTCAGCTTCTCCTTTTGACTTTCACATTGTGTCCTTGCATCGACAATGACCCGGCGGAGATCATCATCATCGGGCACATCGTCTGGTTCCTCTTGATCTTCAGCAGCTTCGCCCGTTCCAGCACCATCGTGCACATCGTCTGGTGCATCTTGATGTTCAGTAGCATCACCGTATTCAGGGGGACATAGTTGTCATCGTACTCTTCTTCCTCGCCGTCTTCCATCATAACCCCTATTTCTCCGTGCCTCGTCCAAACATTATAGTGTGGCATGAAACCCTTGTAAAGCAGGTGGGTGTGAAGGATTTTCCGGTCGAGTAAGACTTCAGATTCCACATATAGGGCATGGACAACACATAAAACCATTCTGCTTGTTTGCCTTAGCCACTTGAGAAAATCATGCACGCTTAATGTACTCGGAGGTGTGTCTGTCACCGTACATCCATTGCCGTTCATCTGCGTGCATTATATATAATTAAGTGTGTCAAAAATCATTACAGAACATCATGAATAGATAATTAAGTGACCAAATTAATAGAAGTTCATCATCACATAAAAACCAAAGTACATACATAGTTCTCATCTAACAACATAAAGCTCTGCAGAGCATCTAAATTAATTAAACCATACATTGAAACTATGTAAAACATTTCAATGCGAAAACAAATACGATCATAATCGCAACCAAGGTAACAACTGATCCAACGGCATAATGATACCAAGCCTCGGTATGAATGGCATATTTTCTAATCTTTCTCATCTTCAAGCGCATTGCATCCATCTTGATCTTGTGATCATCGGCGACATCCGCAACATGCAACTCCAATATCATCTTCTCCTCCTCAAGTTTTTTAATTTTTCCTTCAAGAAATTGTTTTCTTCTTCAACTAAATTTAACCTCTCGACAATAGGGTCGGTTGGAATTTCGGTTCAACAACCTCCTAGATAAATAAAATCTATGTCACGTTGGTCGGCATAATATTCATAAACAATAAATGAACCAATAGTTATGAAAAGATAATATATACCACATCCGAATCATAGACAGGGCGAGGGCCGGCGGGCGGATACCAAAACCATCGCACTATATAAGATGCAATAATAAAAGTAAGAAAATAATACAAGTATCTATGTAAACAAACAAGTAATAATATTTTTCCTTTCGAGAAAGAAGATAAGAACAAGAGGCTCACCACGGTGGTGCCTGCGATGAGATCGGCGCGGTGATCGGCGGCGATGAAGACGGGGGCGGGCGTGACGGACCGCTAAACCTAGATAAATATTGAGGAAAATGGAGCTTGGCGGTCGAGCTTGGAGAGGAGAAACCTTAAGTAGTGTGGCTCGGGCATTCCATCGAACACCTTGTGTGCATAGGAGGTGAGCTAGAGCACCACCAAGCCCTCTCCCCTCGGCCGAAAAAAACAGGCGGTGTGCTCTGCTCTTGCTGAGAGGGCTATATATAGGCAGCACCATTAGCCCGGTTGGTGGCATGAGCCGGGACTAAAGGAAGCCTTTGGTCCCGGTTCATGCCACCAACCGACCAATAATGGTGGGCCAGAGCTGAGACCATTGGTCTCGGTTCGTCCCACCAACCAGGACCAAAAGGTCCGGACGAACCGGGACCAATGGCCCACGTGGCCCGGCCGGCCCCCTGGGCTCACGAACCGGGGCAAATAGCTCCATTGGTCCCGGTTCTGGATTGAATCGGGACTAATGGGCTAAACTGGCCTGGACGAAAGCCCTGTTTTCTACTAGTGTGAGTTACCCACTGTAGTTTCCTTTTCCATATTTGACCGGCAAAACTCCAGGTTAAGAAACATGCATTTTACAGTCCAGGTAAAGCACGGTTCACACTTTCACCTAATGAACTTTTTTTTTGCATTTCTTGTTGTTGCCAAAACACCTAATAATTAACTCATGTATATATAATTATATACTGATCGATGAACCCATTAGTGGGTAACCAAGAAATCTATGACTATGAATTGAAAATGCACTTGGTGCTCGAGCACCATGTAGCTCGATATCCTGAGCGCTTAATTCCCTCGTGATCTGTTTCTCCTGTGTATTCCAAGCCTGTAGACGGTCAATTAATTCCTGGAAGTACTGTATTTTCTGATATGTACTGTCGGTCGTGGGCTCGTGGCCCAGCCTATTCATTGCAGTTTCTGTTTCTTTGGTACGATTGCTGCAGGGGGGCATGTATCAAAACATGTGTTAACTTAGTACTGATTAACAATCAGCGTATTAGGTCAAGCGTAATTAGGATTTAGCACTAAGTATCATTGCAAAGTGGACAAAAGTATCTCGTGTCCGTCACCAAAACAGATTTGCAGAATCAAGAAGGTTGTACATTTTTTGCGGCGGGAACAAGATTATACTGTATTACAAAATATTCTACAATAGTAATTGCAGATGATGATTAAGTTTATGTCATGGACAGAAGTTTTTCCGTGTACAACTAATGATTCATCAAGAGATGCACAATAATATCTCACATGATGTTTACTAATTTCCCCGGTCTCACGGTATAAGAGAGTTACATTATTGTGCACAAATACATATTTTTTTGCTTTTTAAATTACCCAAGAAATCACTTACGGATATCATATGTACGAATCCACAACATGATCAAGGAATTTTGGCTAGGAATGCTTCCCAGAAGATCAACGTTATCATTCATGATGATTGTAACTCCTTGATTCAATAACGAAAAGTTTTTCCGGAAAACAAAATTCCACTTGATAAAGAAATGGTGACGACTTACACAAGAGGGCCATGAACGATTGCATTGGCAAGAAAATTTGGCTGAACAAAATTGGTTGAACACATACGTGAAGTGAGAGCAAATGCTTTCTTTTTCTTTTCTTTTTGCGGTGAGAGCAAATGCTTTCAGATGGGAGAAACCATAAACGAAAATATAAACAGGTGCTTAGATCTGGTGATCATGAAGACATACAATTTGGACAAAATCGACAACCATACACAACAGATCGACGGAGAATGACGCGAGGCCACTGCTGCCGGAGCTCAAATGGTCAAACACCAAACGTGTCCGGATCTCATGTTCGTTAGCGCTGGTTTCAGCAACGTTCAGTACGGACGAGAGAGAGGGAGGTGACATCAAAATTAAAGGAATCAGAGAGAGACTACACGCTTGATAGTTGTTATCAACTTAACATGGGCCATCACGATCCACGAAGCCGTTTCTGTCCACGGGCACATGCATCCCAGGCGTATAAAGTGCAACGGCACCGCTGTAAATGGACGTATTCCTTTTGCGTATTGCCAGCCAATATGCATCTCAACGCTCTAGCGGAAGTCCCAGATTCCGAGCTACATGGTGCCCGGGCGCCAAAACGCCTTACTGCTATGAATTGATAATGCTCTATGTTCGCTAACTCCATCAGAGACCATGCAGGGTATGGGGTCCCTCTTCAGCATCATATGCTTCCAGCTGTTAGTATTTTCCTTAGCAGCTAAGGAGTACCAATATTGGAAGTACTAGTGCAGCATGGCAGGCCTAGAATGGATGACAAGTGGATGTCTATGACGTCGCTTATTGGTTTTATCTTGGCGTGGATTTTTCAGCCACTGGACAGGTCGCTGACTACCGACTAGTCGGCGTCGTATTCAAGAAGGAAAATCCGTCAGCGTCGACAGGGACATCAAGGAGGATTTGTTTCATCTGGCTTCTGTGTGGTCTTACTTGACGTCCATTCATATCAGTTGCAAGGACAAGCGACCAAGAATGTCGCTTGACAACAGCCACAAAAGAGATTAGACTATAGCATCTTATCATGATATGATTGGAAAGTTCCAATTCATTTGGGATATTTACGCTCACTTTAAATCCTAATGGTAGACCCCGTTGTATTGTTTTCTCTAGCAGTAATAACGATTGATATAAAGATTTAGCGATCTGCGTTGCAATTTTTCCATACAAAAATGGACTTCAACTGCTGCCTCAAGTATGTATCCTGCGTAGTAGTAACAAAGGATTCAAATTCAAACTAGGACCTGAACCCAGAGGTGGGCGTACATAGGTTTGAGATGCTGAGTAAATAGGCAATTTTTTGACTAATTTAATCCAAATATAAATCACTAGCATGGCATTGACTGAATTAACAACATACTGATTTTGATCTAAGCAAGCACGTACTATACAAAGAGTAGACGTATCTACACATACTGCTAGTACCGCTAATATGGAAATAAACATGAGTGAGATAAACGAGTTATACCCTCCAGTAGGCCATGCAGAAGCTGCGGCGGTGGCAGCGTCCTCGGTGGCCTTCTTGTCGGCCCCGAGTTTCTCGGCGGCGAGACGGTCGGCTGACTGCGACATGGTGATAATGAAGACGACGCGGACGTAGAGGAAGTAGCAGATCGAAGGCGAGCAGTCACGTAGTCGCTGCACAAAAACTTATTCGCCCTCTCCCGTACAGGATTCGAAGAGGCGGGGTTTCGGAGACCTGCTCTCCGGTCGACCGTGTACGTGACGGACGGGATGGAGTCACCGGCGGCAGCAGCAGCAAAGGAACGACGGTGGGCATGCGTGTGGAGCAGATGTGATCTATTCGAAACGGCTAGGGTTAGGAGACACCTAACACTTACATAGGTGCAGCCGCGTGGAGAGACGTGGGCTCGACCCACGTCCGAGTCCGTGCAGCCCACGATCCAACGTCTCAGATCGTGGCCCAGCTATCAGAAAACTCTCCGTTGCTGACTGGCAAAAATAAGCGCGTAGGTGTGAGCTCGGCACGGCTCATTCCCACAACCCGCGGCCGTCGTGACGAGGTGTGACGAGGCGGGAGACGGAGGAGGAGCGCGCGAGGGCCTCTTCTCTTCTGAAGCTCCAATAACATGTAGAAGAGAAACACTTATAAGGAGGTCCAACTCCTCCTCCACTAGCGGGGTGGGACTAAACTTCCCACCCACATGAGCCCTTAGAGATTTTCTGAAATTGCTAGATGGGCCTGAAGCCCATCCCATATTTCAACAATCTCTCATCAGATCTCGAGGGCCCATTATGTCCTCTGTTCCAATTGCTGTTTCGATATACCAGTGTTTCAGTGAAGGCCTGTTAATGTTGAACTTCACCTAGAGCAAGTAGCTACATTCCTTCACAACTGAAGAATGGACTAAGTCTTGAATTGTCAGTTTGGCATAAAGAAGCTTCACCACATGTCTTACTAGTACTAGGCTGCCGAAGGCTGATGATGTCTACTACACAACTTGTTCTTGTAGACTCGTGTTGGGCCTCCAAGTGCAGAGTTTTGTGAGACAGTAGCAATTTTCCCTCAAGTGGATGACCTAAGGTTTATCAATCTGTGGGAGGCATAGAATGAAGATGGTCTCTCTCAAACAACCCTGCAACCAAATAAAAAAATCTCTTGTGTCCCCAACACACAAAATACAATAGTAATTGTATAGGTGCACTAGTTCGGCGAAGAGATGGTAATAAAAGCGTAGTAATGATAGTAGATATTGATTTTTGTAATAGAAACAATAAAAAATAGTAAGGTAGCAATTGATAAAACAGAGCACAACGGTATTGCAATGCTTGAAAATGAGGCCTAGGATCCGTACTTTCACACGTGCAGTCTCTCAACAGTGCTGATCTAATTGGATCATATAACCATCCCTCAACGTGCGATGAAGAATCACCCAAAAGTTCTTATCTAGCAGAGAACATAAGAAGAAATTGTTTGTAGCTATTCTTTCGGATCGATCTATACAAGAGTTCGTACTAAAATAACACCAAGATATTCTTTTCGATCGATCTATCAAGATTTCGTACTAAAATAACACCAAGTTATTCTTTCCGATCGATCTATCAAGAGTTCATACTAAAATAACACTAAAGCAAATTCAGATTCATAATACTCAAACCAACACAAAGAACCTCAAAGAGTGCCCCAAGATTTCTACCAGAGAAACAAAGACGTGAACGTGCATCAACCCCTATACATAGATTACCCCAATGTCACCTCGGGAATCCGTGAGTTGAGTACAAAACACATATCAAGTGAATCAATATGATACCCCATTGTCACCACGGGTATTCGTATGCAAGACATATATCAAGTGCTCTCAAATCCATAAAAGTATTCAATCCGATAAAGCGGAAAACTCAATTCATCACAACAAGATAGAGAGGAGAAATACCATATGATCCAACTATATTAACAAAGCCCGTGATACATCAAGATCGTGCCATCTCAAGAACACGAGAAAGAGAGAGACAGAGAGAATAAACACATAGCTACTGGTACAAACCCTCAGCCCCGAGGGTGGACTACTCCCTCCTCATCATGGTGGCCACCGGGATGATGAAGATGGCCACCTGCTATGTCTTGAGCTTGCGTTGGTTTTCCGCGAAGAGGAGAGGATGATGCAGCACAGTAGCGTAAGTATTTCCCTCAGTTTTTGAGAACCAAGGTATCAATCCAGTAGGAGGCCACACGCAAGTCCCTCGTACCTGCACAAAACGATAGCTACTCGCAACCAACGCGATTAGGGGTTGTCAATCCTTCACGGTCATTTACTAGAGTGAGATCTAATAGAGATAATATTTTTGGTATTTTTGGTATAAAGATGCAAAGTAAAAAGTAAAAGCAAAGTAAAAACAAAGCAAGTAAATAAAGTGATAGAGATTGATATAATGAGAATAGACCCGGGGGCCATAGGTTTCACTAGTGGCTTCTCTCAAGAGCATAAGTATTCTACGGTGGGTGAACAAATTACTGTTGAGCAATTGACAGAATTGAGCATAGTTATGAGGTTATCTAGGTATGATCATGTATATAGGCATCACGTCCGAGACAAATAGATCGAAACGATTCTGCATCTACTACTATTACTCCACTCATCGACCGCTATCCATCATGCATCTAGAGTATTAAGTTAAAAATAGAGTAAAGCCTTAAGCAAGATGACATGATGTAGAGGAATAAATTCATGCAATATGATAAATACCCCATCTTGTTATCCTCGATGGCAACAATACAATCGTGCCTTGCAACCCTTTACATCCTTTGGTAAGGACACCGCAAGATTGAACCCAAAGCTAAACACTTCTCCCATTGCAAGAACTACCAATCTAGTTGGCCAAACCAAATGGATAATTTGAAGAGACTTGCAAAGATAACTCAATCATACATAAAAGAATTCAGAGAAGATTCAAATATTATTCATAGATAAGCTGGATCATAAACCCATAATTCATCGGTCTCAACAAACACACATGAAAAGAAGATTACATCGAATAGATCTCGACTAGAGAGGGGGAGAACATTGTATTGAGATCCAAAAAGAGAGAAGAAACCATCTAGCTACTAGCTATGGACCCGAAGGTCTGAAGTAAACTACTCACACTTCATCGGAGGGGCTATGGTGTTGATGTAGAAGCCCTCCGTGGTGGATGCCCCCTCGTGAGCTCCTAACAGGCCCCAAGATGGGATCTCATGGATACAGGAAGGTACGGCGGTGGAATTAGGTTTTTGGCTCCTATTCTGATCGTTTGGGGATACGTAGGTATATATAGGAGGAAGGCGTACGTCGGTGGAGCGTCAGGGGGCCCACGAGGTAGGGGGGCGCGCCCAGGGGGGGCCCTCCACCCTCGTGGCCGCCTCTGGCACTTCTTGGAGTAGGGTCCAAGTCTCCTGGATCACGTTCGGTGAGAGAATCACGTTCCTGAAGGTTTCATTCCGTTTGGACTCCGTTTGATATTCCGTTTCTTCGAAACACTGAAATAGGCAAAAAACAGCAATTCTGGGCTGGGCCTCCTGTTAATAGGTTAGTCCGAAAAGTAATATAAAAGTGGAAAATAAAGGCCAATATAGTCCAAAACAGTAGATAAAGTAGCATGGAGCAATCAAAAATTATAGATACGTTGGAGACGTATCAAGCATCCCCAAGCTTAATTCCTGCTCATCCTCGAGTAGGTAAATGATAAAAAGAGAATTTTTGATGCGGAGTGATACTTTGGCATAATTTCAATATAAATCTTCTCACTTGTGATATGAATATTCAGATCCGAAAGATTTAAGACAAAAGTTCATATTGACATAAAAATAATAATACTTCAAGCATACTAATCAAAGCAATCATGTCTTCTCAAAATAACATGGCAAAAGAAAGTTCATCCCTACAAAATCATATAGTTAGGCTATGCTTCATTTTCGTCACACAAAGATGTTCCCAACTTCTATACCCCCGATGACAAGCCAAGCAATTGTTTCATACTCAAATAATCTCAAACTCTTTCTACCTTTACGCAATACATGAGCGCGAGCCATGGATATAGCACTATGGGTGGAATAGAATATGATGATGGGATTGTGTGGAGAAGACAAAAAGGAGAAAGTCTCATATCAACGAGGATAATCAGCGGGCTATGGAGATGCCCATCAATTGATGTCAACATGAGGAGTAGGGATTGCCATGCAGCGGATGCACTAGTGCTATAAGTATATGAAAGCTCTACAAAAGAAACTAAGTGGGTGTGCATCCAACTTGCTTGCTCACGAAGACCTAGGGCACTTTGAGGAAGCCCATCATTGGAATATACAAGCCAAGTTCTATAATGAAAAATTCCCACTAGTATATGAAAGTGACAAAAGGAGAGACTCTCTATCATGAAGATCTTAGTGCTACTTTGAAGCACAATATATGAGACTCACTACATGAAGAACAAGGTGCTACTTTGAAGCACAAGTGTGGTAAAAGGATAGTAGCATTGTCCCTTCTCTCTTTTCTCTCATTTTTTGGGCCTTCTTTTTGGCCTTGCTCTTTTTTTTTTTCGTCCGAGTCTCATCCCGACTTATGGGGAATCATAGTCTCCATCATCCTTTCCTCACTTGGGACAATGCTCTAATAATGATGATCATCGCACTTTTATTTCTCTTACAACTCAACAATTACAACTCGAAACTTAGAACAAAATATGACTCTATATGAATGCCTCCGGCGGTGTACCGTGATGGTGCAATGAATCAAGAGTGACATGTATGGAAAATAATGTATGTTGGCTTTGCCACAAATACTATGTCAACTACATGATCATGCAATGGAAATATGACAAAAGTAATGTATGTCATCATAATGATGATGGAAGTTGCATGGCAATATATCTCGGAATGGCTATGGAAATGCCATGATAGGTAGGTATGGTGGCTGTTTTGAGGAAGATATAAGGAGGTTTATGTGTGAAAGAGTGTATCATATCACGGGGTTTGGATGCACCGGCGAAGTTTGCACCAACTCTCAAGGTGAGAAAGGGCAATGCACGGTACCGAAGAGGCTAGCAATTGCAGAAAGGTAAAAGTGCGTATAATCCATGGACTCAACATTAGTCAAAAGAACTCATATACTTGTTGCAAAAATTTAGAAGCCATCAAAAATCAAGTACTACGCGCAATGCTCCTAGGGGGATAGATTGGTAGGAAAGGACCATCGCTCGTCCCCGACCGCCACTCATAAGGATGCACAAGCCAGGTACACTTCATGTTTCAAATTTGTTACACAACTTTAACCATACATGCATGCTACGGGACTTGCAAACTTCAACACAAGTATTTCTCAAATTCACAATTATCAACTAGCACGACTTTGATATTATTACCTCCATATCTCAAAACAATTATCAAGCATTAAATTTATCTTAGTATTCAATTCACTCAAAAGAAAGTTTCACATATCTTGAATACCAAGTATATTAACATTAAGCAAATTACCATGCTATTAACGACTCTCAAAATAATCTAAGTGAAGCATGAGAGATCAAGTTTCTTTAAAACAAATCCACCACCGTGCTCTAAAAGATATAAGTGACGCACTATGAGCAAAGCTATCAAGCTCAAAAGATATAAGTTAAGCACATAGAGTATTATAACAAATTCCAAATCATGTATGGCTCTCTCAAAAGGTGTGTACAGAAAGGATGATTGTGGTAAACTAACAAGTAAAGACGCAAATAATACAAGACGCTCCAAGCAAAACACATATCATGTTGGTGAATAAAAATATAGCTCCAAGTAAATTACCGATGGAAGTGGACGAAAGAGGGGATGCCTTCCGGGGCATCCCAAGCTTTGACTTTTTGGTGTCCTTGGATTATCTTGGGGGTGCCATGGGCATCCCCAAGCTTAGGCTCTTGCCACTCCTTGTTCCATAATCCATCAAAAGAATTCACCCAAAACTTGAAAACTTCACAACACAAAACTCAATAGAAATCTCGTGAGCTCCGTTAGAGAAAGAAAACAAAAGACTACTTTAAGGTACTGTAATGAAATCATTATTTATTTATATTGGTGTTAAACCTACTGTATTCCAACTTCTCTATGGATTATAAACTATTTTACTAGCCATAGATTCATCAAAATAAGCGAACAACACCATAAAACAGAATCTGTCAAAAACAGAACAGTCTGTAGTAATATGTAACTAACGCAAACTTCTGGAACCCAAAAAATTCTACCAAAATTAGACGACCTGGAAAATTTGTTTATTGATCAGAAGCAATTGTAATCAGTATTTTACCAAGTTCTGGTGATTTTTAACAATTCGGGCACTGAGCGCAAAGATTCTGGAAATTACAGCAAGATCAAATAACTATCTCCCAAGAAGATCTAATAGGTTTAACTTGGCACAAACACTAATTAAAAGATAAAACCACATCTAAACAGAGGATAGATGGATTATTTATTCCTAAACAGAAGCAAAAACTAAAAACTAAAAATAAAATTGGGTTGCCTCCAACAAGCGCTATCGTTTAACGCCCCTAGCTAGGCATAAAAGCAAGGATAGATCTAGGTATTGCCATCTTTGGTAGGCAATCCATAAGTGGCTCTCATGATAGATTCATATGGTAATTTTATTTTCTTTCTAGGAAAGTGTTCCATGCCCTTCTTTAAGGGGAATTGGAATCTAATATTTCCTTCCTTCATATCAATAATTGCACCAATCGTTCTAAGGAAAGGTCTACCAAGAATAATAGGACATGAAGGATTGCAATCTATATCAAGAACGATAAAATCTACGGGCACATAATTCCTATTCGCAACAATAAGAACATCATTAATTCTTCCCATAGGCTTTTTAATAGTGGAATACGCAAGATGCAAGTTTAGAGAGCAATCATCAAA
The DNA here is from genome assembly GCA_021605205.1 of Aegilops longissima. Classification (NCBI taxonomy): domain Eukaryota; kingdom Viridiplantae; phylum Streptophyta; class Magnoliopsida; order Poales; family Poaceae; genus Aegilops; species Aegilops longissima. The sequence goes on along the minus strand of CM038682.1, from coordinate 67,759,839 downwards.
ATCACGGAAATCTAGCAAATCACATAAAGTTTTGGGAATAGTAGAGACACTAGCACCCAAATCACACAAAGCATGAAACTCATAATCTTTAATTTTAGTTTTGATAGTAGGTTCCCACTCATCATGGAGTTTCCTAGGGATAGAAACTTTCAACTCAAGCTTTTCTTCATAAGATTGCATCAAGGCATCAACAATGTGTTCGGTAAAGGCCTTATTTTGACTATAAGCATGAGGAGCATTTAGCACGGATTGCAACAAGGAAATACAATCAATTAAAGAGCAATTTTCATAATTAAATTCCTTGAGATCCAATATAGTGGGTTTAGCAATATCTCGATTTTTATTTCTTTCAATCTCACTTCTATCAATTTCATCAAGATCTAAAAACTCAGAATTCTTAGAACGCCTTCTAGGTAAAGGAAGATCATATTCAGTTTCATCAAGATTCATATTGCAAATCAAAGATTTAATAGGGGACACATCAATAACTTTCAGATCTTCATCTTGATTTTCATAGGAATTCGGTTTAGCGGCCATCTTATTGACTAAGGTAGCTTGCATATCCGAAATTTCAGCGGTCATCTTTTCAAGACGAGCAACTTGGGCTCTTATACCATCAAATTCTTTGGACATATCATCGAGCTCTTTATTCATATAACTCATAAAACTCTTTTGTTCCTTAAGCTCGTTTCTAAAGAAATTATTATGCTCAAATTGCAAAACCATAAACTTCCTGACATTGTTTTCGATCTCCTCTAGCCTTTTAAGGTGAAGATCACCGGATTTAGGTAGGGCCATCACGACAAACAAGCAAACTAACACACGGAAAACAAAAGGCAAAGGAAAAGGAGGAGGAGATTGGGAAAGAGAGGGCAAATAAAGCGGCAAGGGTGAAGTGGGGAGAGGAAAACGAGAGGAAAATGGCAAATAATGTAATGCGAGAGAAAGGGATTGTGATGGGTACTTGGTATGTTGACTTTTGCGTAGACCTCCCGACAGCGGCGCCAAATCCTTCTTGCTACGTCTTGAGCTTGCGTTGGTTTTCCCGAAGAGGAGAGGATGATGCAACACAGATGGCGTAAGTATTTCCCTCAGTTTTGAGAACCAAGGTATCAATCCAAGAGGAGGCCACGTGCATGTCCCTCGTACCTGCACAAAATGATAGCTACTCGCAACCAACGCGATTAGGGGTTGTCAATCCCTTCACGGTCACTTACGAGTGAGATCTAAAAGAGATAATATTTTGGTATTTTGGTATAAAGATGCAAAGTAAAAAGTAAAAGCAAAGTAAAAACAAAGCAAGTAAATAAAGTGATAGAGATTGATATAATGAGAATAGACCCGGGGGCCATAGGTTTCACTAGTGGCTTCTCTCAAGAGCATAAGTATTCTACGGTGGGTGAACAAATTACTGTTGAGCAATTGACAGAATTGAGCATAGTTATGAGGTTATCTAGGTATGATCATGTATATAGGCATCACGTCCGAGACAAATAGATCGAAACGATTCTGCATCTACTACTATTACTCCACTCATCGACCGCTATCCATCATGCATCTAGAGTATTAAGTTAAAAATAGAGTAAAGCCTTAAGCAAGATGACATGATGTAGAGGAATAAATTCATGCAATATGATAAATACCCCATCTTGTTATCCTCGATGGCAACAATACAATACGTGCCTTGCAACCCTTTCTGTCACTGGGTAAGGACACCGCAAGATTGAACCCAAAGCTAAACACTTCTCCCATTGCAAGAACTACCAATCTAGTTGGCCAAACCAAATGGATAATTTGAAGAGACTTGCAAAGATAACTCAATCATACATAAAAGAATTTAGAGAAGATTCAAATATTATTCATAGATAAGCTGGATCATAAACCCATAATTCATCGGTCTCAACAAACACACCGCGAAAAGAAGATTACATCGAATAGATCTCGACTAGAGAGGGGGAGAACATTGTATTGAGATCCAAAAAGAGAGAAGAAACCATCTAGCTACTAGCTATGGACCCGAAGGTCTGAAGTAAACTACTCACACTTCATCGGAGGGGCTATGGTGTTGATGTAGAAGCCCTCCGTGGTGGATGCCCCCTCCGGCGGAGCTCCGGAACAGGCCCCAAGATGGGATCTCATGGATACAGGAAGGTACGGCGGTGGAATTAGGTTTTTGGCTCCTATTCTGATCGTTTGGGGATACGTAGGTATATATAGGAGGAAGGCGTGCGTCGGTGGGCGTCGTCGGGGCCCACGAGGTAGGGGCGCGCCCGAGGGGCCCTCCACCTCGTGACCGCCTCTGCACTTCTTGGAGTAGGGTCCAAGTCTCCTGGATCACGTTCGGTGAGAGAATCACGTTCCTGAAGGTTTCATTCCGTTTGGACTCCGTTTGATATTCCGTTTCTTCGAAACACTGAAATAGGCAAAAAACAGCAATTCTGGGCTGGGCCTCCTGTTAATAGGTTAGTCCGAAAAGTAATATAAAATTGGAAAATAAAGCCCAATATAGTCCAAAACAGTAGATAAAGTAGCATGGAGCAATAAAAAATTATAGATACGTTGGAGACGTATCAGGCATCCCCAAGCTTAATTCCTGCTCGTCCTCGAGTAGGTAAATGATAAAAAGAGAATTTTTGATGCGGAGTGATACTTTGGCATAATTTCAATATAAATCTTCTTACTTGTGATATGAATATTCAGATCCGAAAGATTTAAGACAAAAGTTCATATTGACATAAAAATAATAATACTTCAAGCATACTAATCAAAGCAATCATGTCTTCTCAAAATAACATGGCAAAAGAAAGTTCATCCCTACAAAATCATATAGTTAGGCTATGCTTCATTTTCGTCACACAAAGATGTTCCCAACTTCTATACCCCCGATGACAAGCCAAGCAATTGTTTCATACTCAAATAATCTCAAACTCTTTCTACCTTTACGCAATACATGAGCGCGAGCCATGGATATAGCACTATGGGTGGAATAGAATATGATGATGGGATTGTGTGGAGAAGACAAAAAAGGAGAAAGTCTCATATCAACGAGGATAATCAACGGGCTATGGAGATGCCCATCAATTGATGTCAACATGAGGAGTAGGGATTGCCATGCAACGGATGCACTAGAGCTATAAGTATATGAAAGCTCTACAAAAGAAACTAAGTGGGTGTGCATCCAACTTGCTTGCTCACGAAGACCTAGGGCACTTTGAGGAAGCCCATCATTGGAATATACAAGCCAAGTTCTATAATGAAAAATTCCCACTAGTATATGAAAGTGACAAAATGAGAGACTCTCTATCATGAAGATCTTAGTGCTACTTTGAAGCACAATATATGAGACTCACTACATGAAGAACAAGGTGCTACTTTGAAGCACAAGTGTGGTAAAAGGATAGTAGCATTGTCCCTTCTCTCTTTTTCTCTCATTTTTTTGGGCCTTCTTTTTTGGCCTTGCTCTTTTTTTTTTATTTCGTCCGGAGTCTCATCCCGACTTATGGGGGAATCATAGTCTCCATCATCCTTTCCTCACTTGGGACAATGCTCTAATAATGATGATCATCGCACTTTTATTTCTCTTACAACTCAACAATTACAACTCGAAACTTAGAACAAAATATGACTCTATATGAATGCCTCCGGCGGTGTACCGTGATGGTGCAATGAATCAAGAGTGACATGTATGGAAAATAATGTATGTTGGCTTTGCCACAAATACTATGTCAACTACATGATCATGCAATGGAAATATGACAAAAGTAATGTATGTCATCATAATGATGATGGAAGTTGCATGGCAATATATCTCGGAATGGCTATGGAAATGCCATGATAGGTAGGTATGGTGGCTGTTTTGAGGAAGATATAAGGAGGTTTATGTGTGAAAGAGTGTATCATATCACGGGGTTTGGATGCACCGGCGAAGTTTGCACCAACTCTCAAGGTGAGAAAGGGCAATGCACGGTACCGAAGAGGCTAGCAATTGCAGAAAGGTAAAAGTGCGTATAATCCATGGACTCAACATTAGTCAAAAGAACTCATATA